>JAOTOK010036611.1:0-10058 GCA_025770025.1 Virgularia gustaviana
CACTGGTGCAAACGATGAAAACTAATGCCTACTATGACGTCACAATCCCGGGACTCGTCTTAGGTCAAAACCCCGGGTCATACTGTTTTCGTCGAATATCTCCGGCCAATATTGATCGGATCAAAGCGAGTAATACATCGTTAAAATCGTCATTTCGAGACGAATTTTTCGTGAAAAAATGGTAATCATGTCATATGCACTTTAATAGCCAAGAATATATCTGCCACTTGTAAATATTCGGCAAGTCACAGCGTTTGGCTCTAGCGACAGATTATTAAAACTGCCAGGTGTTAGACAGAGTAAAATAGTCGTAAAATAGATAGTACGACTGGGTGAGAAATAAAAAGTCAAAAGGTTCGTGGCCAGTGCTTCCCTCAGCTAGTTAGCGTCCTCGAGAACATTGCACCCTTTACGCTCTTGGCGGACCTCCGAGGCTATCCACGGGACTAGGCTAGTCAAATACCCTTGAGGGAGGGAACAATCGGCCCCTAGACCATAGATAATTGCCCCTTGGTACTAAGTATCTGGTATCGGATAAACCAAATGAACGAAATGAAGCTAAAGACATCCTCTACTCGAATATTTTACTTTCAGAAAGATTACACGTACTGCAGACGCACTGTGAGCTTCAGAACAAACTCTAAATAGGATAATATTTAAATACACGTTAACGACAGGAAAATCCGCTTTTTTTTTAAATATTTCAACAAAAGGCCACAAGATAGACCTAAAAATTATATAGAAATGTGGAGAAAGGTCTGATGTGTACAGCTAACGACTGAACAAAACGTTTGACCAGAGTTTATCGGGCTGTGCATGTCGCGTTATCTGCGCGCGCCGTGGAACGCTTGTCGTGGGCTGGTTAAAAGACTGTGAACACTCCATAAACAGAATATATTATACATTTGATTCGAATGTTGGTGACAACCTATGGTTAATGTGAAGTATTTTGGATAATTCTGATATATTTATATGCAATTAATGTTATTTAATTACCATATTATACATTTTAATACAATGAAATATCATATATTAATGATTAATATATAAGATATATTAATATATAAGATATATTAATCAGTGGGCAATGCGCATGCGCACAACAAAACCTTGTTAAAACACCATTTTCCATGGAAATCGTAGTATTTTCATGTAAAGAAATGAATCGATGCATGTAATATGCAAATTTCAGGTCAATGGATACAAATTGAGAATTTTGAAGTTCGTAATTGGATATTCAGGCACAATTAGCCAAGCTAAGGTTGACGATTGGTTGATACTCAATCAGTGGGTAGTGCACACTGGTTGAAGTGAGTAAAATTCTCAAGATTGACTTAAAATAGACCTTTTTATATGGAGTATGTTTCTTTTTATACTTCACAACACTATCGGCTAAATAGATTTCGTGTAAATTCTGAATCTGGCGATAATACCGACATACGAAAGTCTCGATCTGATGAAGGGTTTTCGCTCGAAACATCAGCTAATATTTACACTTTTGGCAGTTTACCACATTTTAATTTCGCTTTATTCTTCAGGCAGCCATTCTCTAAGCAATCTCTGCTAACTATGATGTAGCACGGAGCATTAAGGGAGTGAGGAGTGCTATCTGTGGTACAGTGTTAGGATCGCCATGAACTTTACTGTTTCATTTGTAGAAACGTTCTGATAAGATTCTTGAGAAAGTTAGTTTAACAATTTTTGATTGTTCATCTTTCTTAGAAACCATGTAGCAGTGCTTGGTATGATTGTCTTCCCACATAGTAAAGTCAAAGAGCACTCATGCTTTGGTTATGATTGGTGACATGTTGGCGACCGGTTATCAACAGGTTGGCGACATGTTGATGGGTTGGGCGCCTGGCATCGCTCGGATAAAGCAGGAGCCTACTTAACAAGGAAACTACCAATAAATTCAAAATTTTATGTATACGTTAATGAAATCATTCCTCGATCTGAGTTCCTATATTATGATTCTCGTTTCTCATATACTTCAGACCGATGTTTTGGGTCCACAAGTTGGTTAGCGTTCAGATCGAGCCATATAACGACGTGCAATGGGCGTCCCATTTCTGACGTCACATCAACTAGAATTTTTAAAGCGCATTCTACGTTGAAAATACCGACATCTATTCGACGTCGCATATTTGACTTCGATTTGTATTTAATTTGTTGTGGTTGACGGGAGGAAGGTACAATTATTGGAAAATATACTATTGCGCAAGAGTAGGCAGAGTGAAATATTTGGAGAGGAGTGAGTGAATGATTGTTTGCAGGGGTTTTGAGTTTCTGAATTTTGAGACTTCAAGCCATTTGGTTCATTTGAAAAATATCTTCAAAAACAGGTACAAAATCAAGAATTTCTCCCTCCTTCATACATTTCTGTACGGATTTTAACTTCTTATAAAAATTGAAACAGTTCGTAGCCCACGACGGTAGTGAGGATCATTTTCCCTCAGAAAACTCCTAAAACGGGGAAAAAGTTTGCAAAGCCATGCAAAGTATATAGTTATATCAAGTTTGGATGAAGGCAAAACGTTTGACCCTCCTCTCCCTTGACATGCATATCTATTCACCATTCCGTTTTTCCTGAATGACTGTACGATAATAATAATAAGCATTCTAATTAAAAAACAAGTAGGAAAGTCAACACGAAATAAACGATTCAACAATTTTCAACAAATAACTCAAATTTGATTATTAATGATTCATGTATATCGCTTAAAACGTAAATATTAAAAATACTCGAGTATATACAAGTAAAAATAAAAATTTATTTAACAACGAAATGTCAGTTTTTCAACATGATGAATTCATCTTCATTTTTGTTTGTTAACATTTATTGTAATTTACACATTTAAATTTTCTCATGCTACTGCGGAATCATATATACAATTGAAATATTATTGTGTATCTATTATAAACTGGTACAAAACTGCATCGGCAGATATGCTAAATGTTTCACTTGTTTGGAAATTATAATAACTTCATGCAATTAACGTTTTTCAAAGAAGTATTTCACAATTACATCTCACCTACTATAATTAAAATACATATTAGTTTTTTGCTTGGTATGGCCTTGAAATTCTACGATCACGCAAAAAGGATTATCGGATTTCTTAATATGGAGCGATGACATGGAGGAAGAGATTTCCACTTAGACTCCATTACTTATAGATTCTTGACATTTTTAATTTCTAATATATAACTGATTCACCGTGGTATCTCACCGGCTAACGCGTCAGTATACTCTCATCTGATTGGCACAAATATTTTAGCAGCGATTTCACAAATACAGTTTATATCAATTATCAGCCAAACTGATGTCACTTCTTCAAAATTTTCGCGGTTATTTCAATCGAAACTGTATTTTGATTCATATTTCATACTATATTACAATAGTTATAAAACTTCTGTTCAGTTTAGTAAAGTTTTAATACTTGGCCGAGCAGACATTTTTCCATTTGTTTTTAATGGGGCCTTGTGAAAATCCTTGTTTTTTAACAGCATCAAATTCCCAGTACTCGGTACCTTTGAAGAAGTATGTTTTGTTATTCCAGACGGAGTAAAGAGCAGCATCAATATGATTTGGAATACCAGGCCAACCATCGCTAATTTTCTTTGGATAACCACTTACAACCTCAAAAAAAGCATCGTCAAATTTCCAATATAAGTTACCTTTAAAAAAGTATGTAACTGAGCTTTGTCGATATGCAATGGCGGCATCAACGTCGTTGGGTATCCCTGGCCAATCGTACTGAATCGAGTTGTCATATTGTACAGTCTTTGAGTACATATCATAACCTAGTGAGTTGGAACCATACAAGAAATAAATGCTATCATCAGACCAAATGAGTGCTGTGTCGATGGGAGTTGAAACTCGGTTTGTAAACTCGTCAGAAATGTGTTTTGGGTAACCCTTCATGAGTCTATAATCATACTCGTCGATTTTCCAAACAAGGTCACCTCGAAAGAAATAGTTTGCTCCGGACGTTGATGCTGCGCCGTCCAGCTTTGTTTCACAATCACCTTAAAAATATATCGTACAACATTGTTAAGGCTAGAAACACATTGTGTTACTGTAGCAGCATCGTTACAATAATCGTGTCAATTGTGTGCACAACAGTGCATGTTTCTGCCGCATGGGAACATACCCTCGCACCGGTATGGTACACTACAACGCGCTAAACTGGACAGCAGCGACTGCGTGTGTATTCATTATTGCAACATGTTCACGCTTTGCGACCGGAACAATGTAACCTCATATAGCAAGGCTTCGCAACATTCTACGTAAAAATAGGTACGGTGCCCGTACAGTATTCTGACGAAGGATATAGCGATGTAATATAAAAGCATACCAATAAGCACAAGATTACATCAAAGGGGCTATGTATGATATTGTATTGTGACTGAGTAATTGTGTATATGGCAGATTACTGGGCATTCACAGTGTATATTACACAAAATACTGTGGGCTCAATATTGCTTGTTGCAGTAAGGCAGGTACTCGGCAGTTTTGCTTGGTCTGACAGACATAGTTGTGCTCAAAGGTTCAGAAAGGTTCATACAACGACTAGAAGTCCTAGTTTGGGACATTGTTTTCTAGATAAACCATACCATAGATAGATTTGACGCCAGATTTGTCGTCATCGTCAAGGATTACTTCTCTCCTTACTCTGTAATTAGGGTACATCATACTGTTATAAACGTTGGAATGTTGTAAACCAATACTGTGACCAATCTCATGAACAGCGACATTTAACAAGTTAATATCAGTTCCCCATCTCTCATCAGCATCAAAATGGATATCCCCACCATAGTATGGGTAGAAAGCATGGGCAAGAACGTTACCAAGACCATCAAAGTCAAGCTTGTGACCATGGTATCCTTTAAACATACAACAAATAACATTACTATAAATTACGTAATCATTTGCTCATTGACTGTAAATCTAGGGTAATTTGAGATTTCCATCAAATCTCAATTGCATAGGTGATCTGCAGGTGTCCGCGATATCTCTCAGAGAACATCGTCAGATAATTTGTCACCATCTGCAACATCATCGACATACCCATATTTGAAAAGTTAAAAGGCGCAGTTGAGGTTTTGTGGTTTTGTTTTCATTGGCAAAGGCTGCAAAAGTCACATGTTAACAATTATTGATGCACTTTTCGACAAAATACCAAGAATCACGATCAGTCAATGTGATTCGCTTTAGGTTTACTTCAGCAAATTTCAAAAAATTAGGATTAGCTTCAGCCCTGACCAGTTCTAGATAGCCTGCTTTGATTTCTTCTATTTGTTTAGTTTTGAATACTTTACGAAAACTTGCATTATATGTTTTTTCTATTTTATAAATACCAACACTGCTCTCCCATAATACTCCTTTTCAAAATACAATATATAACCGAATATTATATAGTAATATTTTTTTACCACTAGCAAACTGGATGACAATATCTGCTTGTTTCGTATTTGAGGTATATGTGAATTTCAGGGGGGAGGCGTACTCCCACAGCTTGAATGCTTGTTCTAAAATAGACTTTTGAGCTGTCTTTGTTAATATTCCAGTTTGATGATAACGATAGATTGTCCATGTTATAGAGTTAGATGGCCATTTGCTTCCTTGTTTCACAAATCTACGTCGACGACGGACAGTTATGGTCAAGGGAAGTTTAGCAGCAGAGTGTACTCCGGCTTTGTCAGGGACACCACATCGAGGAGATTTCATCATCTTCAAAGCTTCTTCATTTAAAAACCCACTTGGGTGTAAATTAAACGAAGTTTGAAAGCTTTTGATGGCGTTCTTGATCTCCTCGTCCTTGTACGGATTGAAAGGATCCTTAGTCGGTATTTTACGCGAACGGAGCTGGTTTCGCACGTCGAGTTTGTCTTCAAGATGGCCATATTTCACGAGATAATGCTGCAAAATAAAATCAAGATTATGATAAAAATATTTTACCTACATTTAGCAACAAACATTTTTACCGAACTCCACCACCATGTTCGGTGTAAAACCGGGAGAGTGCACGCGTGCAGGTTAACAAGCAAGTACAATCAAAAATTGTTTTCCCGTTTAAACAAGAACTATAAGAATTGTCCTTTCATGTTCAACCATTAATTCGCATTGTCCTACAAAACGATAACTTTTTTTGTAAAAAATGAGCTGAGAATCAGTCCGCTATACCTATATAGCTGTGGGCGACAGTCGAACATTGCCCATTCAAGTTTCCACTTCTTGATTATGCATGGAGAAATATGAATCCTTAAGACGGAAATGTTTGTCATAGTACTCTCATCAGACTCGCTCAAAAACGTATATTTATTGAGATATACTATTTACCGAGCCATGGGCTCGAGTCCCTATTATTCACATAATAGCGTATATGTTTTGCGTGTGATAAAGGTTGTTGTTTAGGTTAGTAAAAGATTTAGAAAAACGTTTTTTGCGTTTGTGGGAAGATAGCAAATACATTGAAATTATGGCTTACAAATATCTGAGTGAATATTGTTTGGCAACCACTAAGAGTACATTGAACATATTATAACAAACATTAAAGTAGATTTTAACTCAAAGGAAAGAGGGGTCGAGTTAATTGCATGAATACTGTAATTTGTTAAAGCGCGCATCAAATTGAAACAAAACAGTCATACAAGAATTCCCTGGAAATACGCCAAGCGATTCAATCTGGTCATGATGGCCACACCTGTTACCACACACGCCCAGAAGGTATACGCATGCTCAGACCCTATCGTGATAAACCCAAGGCAAGAAGGAGAACATTTTGGCGCGCAACTTTTAGAAAGTATAGCTTCCGCTTCGCACGCAATCACTAAAACGAGAACCCTTGCAACAATTATGACCCAAACTTCTTGTCGTAATGCTTATTTTGATGCTAAGAATTGGGATTAGTGTTAACGTGGGTAAAAGAGTTCAAGAAAAAGAAATAGGCAAAACATGCATGAGATGTGATACCCTATACACGAAAGTAAATATACATATTGTTCAGTGGTTGTATTACAAACCTTGCCCTAGACAATAAAATCTTGCGGGTTGATAGCCTAATTTTTCACGAGGTGGATCAGTTGTCGGGAACTTGAGCAATAACACAAGCTAGTTTGTCTCATAATTTATCTTCTTTTGAACGCGGTCAAACAGACGGCTTATCCACACGGTATGTCTACTAAGCGTGTTGCGCAGTGAGTTCGTGATTGACTTTTCCTGTGTTTACACACACAAAAAGTCAAACGAAACTTTGGCGGGCCAAATTCCAGATAAGTTGTAGAAATAGTCTGTACAAATACAATTGTTGAATTGTTCATTGATGAAAGTGTGTATCGTGACTATATATACACTTACAATCAATGATGTAAATATTACAGTAATGAAACCTTATTAATTGAACCATAATAACAGTGAGTTTACTTTGCCGTGGATTAAATAAACGAATCTTACTTACCAATGGACTGAAGTTATCAGTTTTCATAAGATTTTGTTCAGCTCGTTTGACCATTGTCATTGGTAAAGCTGATACCAAAACTGGTACCATTGTCAATATAACAAACATCTCCAGACGTATACAATACATCTTGGTCTTAAGTTCTTATCGTAGATTGCGTACACACTGACTTGACTATCAGACACTGCTGTGTTTATATACTAGAAATATGTTATGATAAGGTGGCGCCACTGTCATCTGAGCTCGGCTATTTCCTGAACTATGTGAAACATCTATACTATGGAGGTCAAGGTCGCCAGCTTTTAGCATCACGCTTTGCAAACTACACGTTTTTTACCACAAAAAGATATAATCCAGAAAAACCCACCATTGGGTATTAATCGAGTATTCTTGGGGTACCATTCATTGTATAAATACATTTCAAATTCTGATCATATACAAAGTATGTTTATGAAAAGATTGCATAAGTCATTTGTGCCACCCACCAAGATTGACTGCTGGACTTTACTACGCTATGGTGTCATTCCATGTCACACCACTCATTCATACCCAATTGCGCGCCAAAATGAATATTAGTTCTGTCTGGTAGTTCCCAACTTCCCGCGAAGTAGAATTCCCGGGAAATCTGAGGTAAACGTATAATTGGGACGGCCAAGGTCACACGGAGACTTCTTCACGGAATACCTACTACTTGGTTTCTTGGGAATCTTGACTAAAAGAAAGCCCCCATCAAAAGTGTTCTCTCGTACGAGACATTTAATTCCATTTTAAATATTTAAAAATCCAGTTCACCGTGAAGTACTTGAATAGCGTCATTCCTCACAGCATAAAGATCTCAGAACATGATATTAATGCTGTATTTTACATATTTTTTTGTATATTTAATTCATTATTGTAGGCTTTTCAATGGATACATATGTAAATTTCCAATTTTAATGTTTACACTATACTCGTCAGAGATGGTTTCTTGTTGGTGCCACGATATTTGGATACAAAACAATGTCAATGAGTCGTTTGTATGACAATAATAATATAAACCAGTTTAAATCTCTCAGAAATATATTTAAACACGTGAATTGGGTAATTTGAGTACAAGGATGAATCGGTCTATTGTAACTTGTCTATTATAATAGAGAAAAAGTTCTGCAGCACAATTCCACAACTTGCATTACCATTTGAATTGCAAGCAATTATTCCTAAATCATTTCGTAGTTCATGAATTTCTTATTAGGTAAATGCAGCATGAGTTTGATGTCCTTCAAACGCACAGATAATTTACTGAGAATTTTATTAAAAAAACACACAAGATAGTTGGTCACGTGGAAACGATGTACCCGTCATAACAAAACCCACATTAACAACACACCCGCTGGGATTTCCTGATTGAACTAGTTCTGTTGAAGGAAGTGGCAGTAATGTGTGATTGAAAAATTTAAAGTGTGAATAATACAATTTAGAATGCTAAAAGGTTATAAAGACACAAAGATAATCGTGAATCATCAAACGCCACAAATCACTACTCTGTAGTATTCCTAGTTGTTTCATTTGTTGCTACGTTATCGCCCCTCGGGCAAAGTATGGGGAAAAACTGATGATGTTCTCTCATCTATTTCGTTGATGAGCAATTCACTTCACTGATAATGTAAAATAAAATACAAAACTATCAGAAACATTGGATTATGAATACTGAAGGGACTCAGAAATAACCACAAATAAAACGTAAATATATACTGTAGCCCGGATTAAAAGAATTACAATAATGTCTTATACCCGGAAAACCACCAACCGACAAAATGACTCTTTATCACTTGTCATTAATTGGTGAGAGCAACTGACCGACCCCAACGTTCCGTCGACAACAAGTATGACTATGTAACCACTCAAGTTTGTATTCACGTACAGTCATGTGTTACATCAACTGCAACTTGAGAGGGCGAAAAACCAGAGAAAACCACCAAAGAACAGGAGACTATTTTTGTGTACTATGCCAGTAGAATGCTAAGTATTAAACATTTGCTATCCATTTTCCAATTTGTACTTCTTTGTACTTTTCCACTACTTAATTTTATTCTTAGCCGATTTTACTAAATATAATTAGGTTTCCCTTCTTTTGTGAAGACTCTAAGTTTCATTGAATGAAACTATCGGAAAATTTGCTCTACAAGCTGATCTCAATATATATTATTCACTATAAATCAGATAAAGCTGTACAATGTATTGGTCATGCGTATTTTGTGTGCTGAACACCCGTTGAGACAAGAACAGAATACTCCATGTGACAAAGCCTTTCATCACTCATAATGGTGCTACAATAAATGTTAATGATTGCACAGAATACCTACAAGTGTCTTTTCTGGTATAAGTTACGACTGTCCACATATTTTAACCAAATATACGAAGTGATGATGTTTAGTCTGACTAATGTAATTAATTATATATATCTTTTGATTAAGATTTTTGAAGTGGAAACCAACTCGTCCACAGTATGAAATTTCACAGGAGAAATCAGTGGCGTGCTGGCAGGGGGGGGGTGGCCCCTCCAGCGGAGATATTTTGTTGGGCGGCAAAGCGCACCAGGAGTACCTCCGAGGTCGAAATGAA
>JAOTOK010036622.1:0-10054 GCA_025770025.1 Virgularia gustaviana
TGCTATTATGAATTATTTCGCCAAACACGCGTGCGATTTTTCATTAATTCTCCTCGAACCGTGTAATTTTCTATACTAATTGCGTGAAACCATATTTTTTCACTTTATTGTTTTTTTCTATTTTTAATTTTTTCTTAAACTTGCCAGTTAATTACGTTCTTACTGACAAACCACTGAGTGAAAAATAAGGAAATTTCACCTAAGGTTTGAGAATTGCAATTTAATATCAATTGGCGGCCATCTTGAAACGTCATTGTTACCATGGCAACGGGTACTGTAGTTGATCGAACAAGATTTTCGCATTCCTAACCTGTTTAACAATATAATATAAAGTATTGTTAATCTTTTGTCCATAATACTGATGTTCATTTCGGCACATCAAACCTGCTGTGTAGAATATTCGCAATACTCTAGGGAGCCGCCTTAAGTAAAAATATATCAAATATAATAAGCTATAAAGATGTATTTAATCTTTTACAATCGTTTGAGCATGAATTACGTATTTTATCATAAACGTTCCACGTTTTAAGTAATAGTTAAAATATGAGCGGCCCATTAATGGGTAAGTATATAATTGGGAATCGAAGGGAAAAGCTTGGTATATTGCCCATATAAGTCGAACACGAATAATGAAAGGGGTTGATTACATGGTGCAATTTCAGCCTGGCTGTTGATATGTATGAAAACTAGGAAAATAATTTTAATAACAAAGACGATATGTAGAGAGAGAAATCTGTGTTTCATATTCAAATTATTTTCCTATTCTCGGGCTGAAATTGCACCGTTTAATCTACTCCTAAGGTAGATGGGCAATTACTATTCATGTATGACTTCGAGATAGAAATCAGCAAAGCATGTAGTTGGGCTTTTTGTGGTATACAAACAAGCACTGTGACCTGAATAAAGCGCTTTGATTGAGAGCTCTAGCTCATTAATTATTCATAATTTGATGTAGAAATTAGTTAAGAAAATAATAATTTGTTGGCCTCTTTTGATGATGAAGTTAAGCCAATCTTGCACAACATATGGCAGTAAACGAGGATTGACAAGCTGTTAATGAACCCGTACTAGTTGCCGTGTGAATTACCTTCATTATTGAGCAGTTCGTGGTAAATCTTAGATAACGTCGGCAAAGTCAACTGAAAGTCAGCATTGATCTTTTGCGCCGTTCATTAATTTAGCTGATTTGGTTTCCGCCGGTCAGACTTACCAATAAAGCAAGTTGACATGTTTTGGACATATATCAAATTGAAATATTGGCAATATTTAGTTATTCTAGATGTATGATTATTAAATGTATTGCTCAACGATGCAACAAAACTAATTTAGCGTTCTTCTGGCGTGACTTATTCCCGTAAAAAGTGAGAACATCCGGGCTTCATATTGCTAATTGCGTACTCTGCAAATATGTCTTTAATCTAAGTGAGGGAAGCCCGGGGAGAGGTCATACAAGGGTTATATAGAAATTAATAATATAATGAAGTACGAGAACGTATTTACATTTCTGTATTCAAATGTGTTACTATTTAATTAGTCATGTGTAGAAGTTGTAAAATTAAAAATTATTATCATGATGATACGCTGCTTGTATGCAACTATAACAGTTGTAGTGCGCAGGAGTGTTACAGGGCGGAATAAAACACGCGCGGAGAAACACTAATGAGGCCCCTGATCTGCGTGTGATCCGCGCACTCCCTCCCCCCCCTAGTACTTCGCGCGCTTACATAATTCGCGAATCACGATACGACACAATGGACGTAACTGAACCCCATAGTAATGAGCGTCCGGATTCCCTGCGATTTCTAGCTAGTATTGTATGGGCCGGGATGACTTAAGGAAACAATTAGAATTGGTAAGATATTACTAATAATATTAGGTGCACGAGAGATGGACCTTATGGACCCTTAACATGATAATCAGTAACTCTTTCGCACACGGGCGTTCCGCAATTGACGAGTTAAATCTCTGGCGTTAGACTTTACTACATATCAAATAAATTTACTGTTTCTATAGGTTCGCGGATGCAGACTAGTCACCAGTCCGCCTGGCGTCTGGAAAGCAGGCTTGAATATCGACTGGCCACAAACCAATCCAAAATGGCGGCTGAAGCAGTAGATTATATAAGGTTTTGCTGGCATAGTATATCAAAGCTGCTCAGGCCAAAAGCACTGTAGTTACTAGTTTTCAGTTTCATTTCAAAATTATGGAGATTATACGTTCTTTAAGCCAGTTTTTCCTCGATAAAGAGAGAGCACAGAGAAAGAACAAACGTAGTGTAAATGTTCAAGTATTTGTCGGTTCACAGCTGCCCCCGAGTTTAATTAACATGAGTCCGTCGTTTCGTGGGACACGGTTCTCCACGAAATTCGAGTTGGTCTTGGTGCTCATACTTATCTGTGGAGGAGGCTATATAGGTGCTCAAGTCCTTGATCAACAACCGCCACCATTTTGAAAGTTGTCCCAAAAGGGAACTTTCACACTGGGATGCAACTTTTATGGCTTGCATTCGCATTCTTAGGCCGAGGACCTCCGTGCGTTCTGATTGGCGATAACGACTCGCTGGGTACTAGGCGGGGCTTATTGTTCGTACCATACAACATTTCCTTTTTGTTCGAATCTTTCTCCTTGCTAAACGATTAAATCCGTTCGTTTGCCATTTTGAAGGACTTGAAACCTTCACTATAGTGAAGATATGGAAAAATAGATTCGCTGTATCTTAGTTAAGGTCTACGATGTAATAATTCTGAATTCCATGTCTCCACGTAACAGGCTATTACCAAAGCATACGTAATTATTCGGTATTTTTGACCTAAATTGAAAAAATCCCAACAAACGTCTTTTCTGCCAAATACGGTCGCAAGTTTCAAACAACAACCATTTGAATTAGAGGTTAATGAACACCGTAAGATGTCCCAGACGACATGGGCTACATACCCTGAAAACGTCTCTCTATGTAATTCTCTTCACATGTTATATGGCAATACAATATCAAAGCATAGCGTGAAAAAGATAATGAACACTTTTAAAAACGAAGTAAACTTGGTCAGTCGACAAAATTCAATAGTATTAGATATCATTAATGGCCCAGAATTCACGGGATTATTATTACAGCTCGGTTATTGATATCGGTAATGATTTGAATATGTAACACCGCGTGTAGATTGTACAATAGAATTTTGCCTCCTTAGTCAATTACCGCCCTGCATAAGCGGCCTATTTCTGCATGTAACCAGCCCTTAAAACCCATCTCGTCCAAGAATTTCATATAAATTATAATTGTTTACAAAATGGGTCGTTTGCATGCACCGCAAACTGGGTCCATGCATGCACTTGGCTGATTGTTATTTTAGCATATGAAATTAAGTTAAACTACTAGTCATAAGCAGTTGTCGATATATGATTGGTTGAACTAGGTGGAACATACGATTCTAATTACATTTCATACTCTAAAATGACAATCAGCTTAGGAAATACTGTAGCTCCAGTGTGCGACAAACTTTTTATATATTTCGCACTACACCGGTGTTATATGACCATATTTACTTGGTTTCAGGGTGTGGTGTTCACATATACAAATCTGGACAACGCAACAATGCCATCTATATGGCTGCGCTAGAGTTATAAGAAAATAATAGTAGCTACATGTCTTAGCAAATTAATATAAAATCCAACCAGTGCAGCCGTGTCAAAAAATAGAGTTGTGAGCCCTAAATGATGAAAATTAAGTGTTTCCGTGGTTTGGTTACCAAGATAAAGTACACAGTCTTGACATGCATAGTGAAGCATATCACCATGCAATTCTGTGGCATCCAAGGTTGCCTTTAAATATGTCGCAAGGCATTGAATAAAATCTCTTAAACCAAAGTAAACAGACAACGTAACTAATCTTATTATATGGATTGTTTCATTAAATGCACTTGACTGTCCAAAAGTGTGATGTCTAAACGGATCATAACACCGTCCACAAAGCAAAGGATCGGATCTCATTTTATTAGCTACATTATACATATATATACATATTAATAAGGACAGACAAGTAGGTTGGGATCCAAGAGGGAATCATTTATGACTTTGCTGTCCTTTTTCACGACATTTTTTACTTGTTTATTAGAAATACGAATTCCCATATTTCAGAGTTATAAGGTCTTGGCACCGCGATTTCGACAAACTATACGAAAAGCTTCGAATGGTAGTTATTTTATGGATTTAATATTTATATATAGATTTCATGATTAGTATTTGTATATGACAGTACATGGCATTGTATAATATTGTATACTGGTTATGCTAAAAGCTGTTTTCCACTTCTTCGACTCAACCATGTCGCGAAGTCCAACTAGACAGACAAAGTTATGATTACCACTCAAAAGAAATCGCCAGGTTACGGTACCGTAAGACACCGTACGAAATCGATATGATAAGCCAGTCTTTCACTTGAGCCGTATCGTACCGTACCATGACGATTTCTTTTGTGTGAAGATAATCAGTCTTGCTCTTGTGCTTATGAAACAATGGAATACGACGGGTACATTCCGCTATTCGGATGTGGAAAACGGCGTATAGGGATGATCTTGTACAGTTGCTCAGGCATGAAACAATGCATTGCGCTACGTTTTTCAACGGTACGGCAAGAAACGACATTTAGGTGGGCCTAAGGCTGTTTTCCACTTCAGTTGTAATGTACTGTACGCAGGGATTTCTTTTGTGGTAGTGGTTTTAGTCTTGTTGCAACAATAGAATACGGCAGGTTTTGCAACAATAATAGGATTGAAGTAGAAAACGACATTTAGGTTAGGTTTGGACGCCGCAATTATTGCAACCGAATCGTTTGAAACGGAAGATAAAAAGGCAACTGTAGTATTCTTATCCCCTGTTTCAATTGCATAATCAGCTCGGTGTATTGGAGACTCTCGCGAGACTATATGAGTGTGAATAATAGCGCTTATTTACGACTCTAAGTAGCTTCCTGAGTGATCACCGATTGCTCTGATACTTTGACATGACTATTACTATCAACTTGATCGAGAAATTCATTTTATAAACAAACATTCCCCCTTTGGGGAACTTTTCGAAAAACCGACCGAATTGATTTTCTGATAAGACACCTTAAATTCGTCTAAAACATACAGAACTACAATAAGTTGAATTAGTTGGTTCATTTTATTATCATTAAAAATATCTTGGATCTTTCAGCTGCGGTAATTGAACACTTGAGCTAGTCATCGGCTCATTTCATTAACCGTAAATACCTATTTGTGGCGGCTTGTGTTCATCATATAACATGCAGACGAAGGAATGTCAAAAGCCGCATACCTTGGGACCTGCCGCTGTGTTTGTACTTGCTCCTGCATTAATTGATGTATCGCTTACGTGGCCAGCTCTTACCAGCTGTGAAAAGCACTCACTTAGCACGCTTAGAATACTTAATCCTTCAAATCCCATTGTTACTAGCTTGGGCTGTGGAAATAGCATGTGGCAGAAGTCGGGCAATTCCCTTCAAGGTCACGCAAACGGGCCAGGTTTTCCTTCACGCGCACCACCTACACGAAAAGATTTGTGGTGCGTCGGCTTTCCTTTCAAGTGTGCCTCAAACTGACGTGCCGAAAGTGAAATCGTGTATCACTATCTTTATAATTATATCACACAATTAACTCGACAATACATGTCAAGTATCTGACTGACACGACCTGCGCAGACGGCTTGCACCCGATTGGTCCATCTCGATTGCTCGACACATCTTTAATTCGATCTTTCCGTGCGGGTAAACTTAGATCGTTGTTTATTTAAGCCTTCCCAGCGGTCCGTGGCAGGTTAGTTACGTGAGGTCGACGCAGATTCTGTAGAGAGCAGCGCATTGGGAGATCGTGACGGAAAGCGCAATTCAACTGCAATCTCTCGCACTGTGATAAAGTTGCGCAGTTACCCAGGCTTCAAACATGGGACTACCAGATTGTGAACGTGAAGACATGAACGGACAGAAAAAGAAAGGACGCCGTGGTGGCAGTGGATCTCGATCAAAGAAACGGCTTGGCGGGGAAGGAGGAGTTGTGAAGAGCGAGCAACGTTGTCTTGCCAATGTCAGAGAACGCATGAGAACACAAGCATTAAATGAATCCTTTGCTAAACTTCGGAAAATCATCCCGACGTTGCCATCGGATAAGTTATCAAAAATCCAAACATTGCGCCTGGCGACAAGGTACATTGATTTCCTTTGTCAAGTTCTTGGCAACGATGAAAAGCATCCAAACTCAGCGGCCAGTAGTTGCTTTTTGGCGCACGAGCGCCTGAGTTACGCGTTCAGCGTGTGGAGAATGGAAGGTTCTTGGTTCCAAGGGGAATAATATGGAAGGATAATGTTGAAGCGATTTTTGCGACTTTTGCTTAACAGTTTTGGCAAGGCTTATTCCTAAGATCACAAGAGATAAAGAGTTCCATGAAGCTATAGAGATGAATATCCGGGAAATATGTTTTAAACGATGTAAAATACAATCAAAAAGCAAAGAACCACGAGTGGGGGAAATTATATTTCAATGAACAATATGCTCTCCGTAGCACCAGTCCCTTCAAGGTTTTTGTGCTGATAAAACAGACCAACTTTTCCGATATGCAATCCTATGCGAGCAAAGCTTTCTGCTAAGTCACTAACTCAAGAAAAATTACACATAAGAGACCTATCTAAATATTGTAAATATATCAAAGTAATTAAGACCTTTATTAGCTTGGTAGACGAAAGGAGACATGTCTAACAGTGACTCTTTCAGTTTGCAACCGTAGGTCCGAAGATTGAGATTACTGAAGTAGCATCCCTGGTTTTATATTTGTACAGTGAGCAAACAATGTGACCCAGGCTTATAGTGAACTTAACAGATGGTGTTTTCAGTAGTTCAGGTGAAGAAAACACATCTTTTATCTATAAACACTAATTTGTTACCTGTAATAAACTTATCGAGAAAGCGAAATATCGTATTAAAAACAAGCTTACAGCCTGGCTCAAGGATTGATTAACAAAAATAAAAGATCATTTTGGAAAAACTGTTTCGTTTCACATGGTTTTAGTTGTTGTCTGCGTGTTTTGATAGCACTTAAACCCATTCAGACATCAACAGGTGTTTTAACAATTGCACCAGGTAAACAATTTTCAACTAGGATGATAATGAAACAATTGCTCATAATGATTTGTTTAACTTTGATTAAGTTTTGGACCAGTTCAATTGTCATACAAGCCTTGGTTAACAGTGTAGAGCTTAGCAAGAAACTATCATGAATACATGCTCCTATTATGAAGCAGATTATCATTGTAGATAGCAGTGGGCCGCAAACACGAAGAACTAATAAGAGAAGCTGACGAATATGGAAAAACATTGACATAAGACAGAGCTTCCAATCAAAGCAGGAACAGATCAGGGCTGTTACTAAAAGATCTCAGGCATGTAAGGTAGGTCTAGTGAATATTTGCCATTATGTAATATGAATGTACTCAATATTAGCGAATGACGACCAAAATAACTGTTCATGAATATGCGACATTTGAGTTTTTTACTTAAAGAATTCAGGTGACAGACAGTTTAACTTTGTTGACTCAGGAATACTTTTTCATACATCGGATAATTGCAAATCACTACAGTTTAACTCTAAGATATGGGCAATAGAAAACAACGAGTGTATGTGACAACATTCAGTTCCACACAGTTCTTTCCTGTGAGAAATATATAGTGTATGGTACACTGAACCGAAGCGGCCTTCATATTAATACATTGTTTTAGTAAAGATTTTGGCAAAGCTAAACATCATTTAAATTTGTACATTATATGCGTATTTCGTGAACTACTATTTATATCAGGTAGTGTACCTTTTAATTGACGCTGCTTCATTTAATCATAAAGTCGGTGTTTCAGAACAGGAAATAGACACTTTCAACAAGGAAAAGGCTATTCCGACAAAGATTACGCCATTCACGCATCACCTTCTTATTCAGCGAACAGAAATTTATCATATGAAGTTCGATCATATATATTTAATAACATATTTGCGGCTAAAGGTTGGTCGCCGTACCTTGGTCCTTCGTTCACCTGGAATCCATGATGCAGACTTCCCTAAAACCAATCTGTTTTTCCCGGTCGTCTACTTAGTTGTTAACGATCAAAGTTTATATAGGCAAGTTTTAATTGGGAAGGCCTAAAAGCACTACCAACATCTGCAAGGACACTAAGCACGCCATTGTGGCAACGACAATTCCTTTCGGCTTTTTCAACATAAATATTGCTTTTGTGGTCACATTTTGGCAGCCAATATATGGTTAAATCATTACAGAGGCCGAGAGTTCCTACTCAGTTTAGATTAGAACTTTGTTATGTTGGTAAATATGTAATGCTACATTTCGAAACAAAGTTTCGTGGTATGTTTCAATTTTTGAGGCCTTTCTCTTTTGTCGCAAGATGTGAACCGAATCTATTCTGATCATCATGATATATGGATAAAAATACGCAAAAGATTGCTTGCACAAGAAAAATATCGAGTGAAAATCGATCTTTATACACGAGATCTTAGCAGAATCCTTTCCTTTCTAGTAGAATGTCATGCTAGAATGCATAATATGTAAGTCAGATCGTGTAAACAGCATATGAAGCATGATAAGGAGACGCATCGAAGTTTACGTTTTTATTATATATTATTCTATATAGTAGTCAAGTATGTTTAGGATATTCATACTTCATAACAGATATATATCGTATATAGTTTATCTTTATTCGCATTAGTTTCGCTTGGGAGCTCACATAAAGAACTAAAATTGCACGCGAAGGTATTTGGTTGAAGAAAATAGTTAATTTTGCTATAGAACATAGCCATAGGAGGTATAATTATTGCTAACAAAACATTATACAGAATGCTAGAAAAGTCGCTGTAAATGATACGAACAATGTGAGTTATAGTAGGTACAATGTTAAATAGGTTTCATAAAAACCCGACTTAAAATCTGGAGAAGGAACATTCCGGCCACAATCGGAATTTTTTGTTACCTGCTCGGCCGTGCTCACAAGACGTATACAAAGAGAATATATATATATATATTTACGCCGTGAAATACCCCTTGTAGAGATTCAGCTCCAGGCTTGTCCCAGATGTCGAATATGCTATATAGAAATGTTAATGGAACTAATGAAAAAACAAAGTATTTTGCTATAATTCGTTTATAAATTCAAAGGAACTCACCCACCACGAAGGGCGATCGTGTCGTTTGTGCTATCGTGAAACGGGCTGAAGGCTAAGAGAAAGTTTGACTAATTTTATGCATGGGTGTAATATATATCGTATAAATCTTAAGTATGATTATACTGGGAACAATGTCATCCTTAGTTTAATATGATTACTTAAAATTATATAATCTGTGCACTGCTACCGTGTCTCAATTCAAACAGTTTATTATATTTTATACCGCTAACATTGCCTGCAGGCAATACCTGCGCAACAGTCCTATTGGACTGATAAGCGATCGTCAAAAATAATCATGCTGTCAGTCCCGCAGCTGCCAGGTACACGGAATACAGGGATGAACACCTTGGACTGCTGGACTATATAATTTATGAGTTTTTTTCGAAAGCCGACTTTCAGCCATTTACCCCATGTACAAACAAATATCATCATCACATTCACAGACGTCAGACTAAAATCAGGTTCGGGACTGAACTTCAAAGACCCGCCACGCAAAGCAACCGATACCGCGGGGGCCGGTTTTTCAAATTTCGCGTGCATCCCATGATTTATAACAGGCAAAATTCTGCGTATCTAATTCTTAAGAAGTTCTCAGGGCATTTAGAGGGCTGTCGCGGTTTCCTTGTGCATCATTCGCAGGGCTTTCCCTTTTTGGTCAACCTGAAAGTGTGGAAAATGTCCGCTCGGCTCCGTTGTAATATAGTAAGGAATAGGTTAAATGTTTACTATCTTATATGTGATATTTGCTGTGAAACCATGAAATTACATGAAAAATGCAACATTCAGCTTCTCGTTCTTGTATGAACGCCATAATTTTTCACCAATTGGCAATTGCAAATATTTA
>JAOTOK010036633.1:0-21085 GCA_025770025.1 Virgularia gustaviana
CAACGTTGAA
The DNA here is from genome assembly GCA_025770025.1 of Virgularia gustaviana. NCBI lineage: Eukaryota > Metazoa > Cnidaria > Anthozoa > Scleralcyonacea > Virgulariidae > Virgularia > Virgularia gustaviana. Next base: position 11 of record JAOTOK010036633.1, read on the forward strand.
ACGACGTTGTTAGCAGACGTTGGAACGACGTTGAAACCACGACGTCGAATAAACGTCGAAAAATCGACGTTGGATCGACGTCGTGTGCCCGCTGGGGTAATAGCATAACGGAATGGGAATCAATCGTACAACTGTGGTATTATTTTGTATGTTTCAAAACCTAAATAAACTTTAAAAACATCAAGAGCCTTCATATTTTCCGGGTTTACACGTGTCTACGTTTTAGGGCTTTTGGAATTAGTATGTTAAGGCAATATAATATAAAAAAACAGCGTTACAGTTGTTATAGTCAATGTTGAGAGCTTTTGTGTTTTCTAAGAACTGACTTCGGTACGAAGTTGAACTAACTATAAATCATGCGGTGTTGTAAACAGGGCAAGGACGACGTCAGTAACTTTCTTTGGCGCAATAATCACATTTGTCTTAAAGGTCGTGTCAAAATGCGATCAAAGGTTTGCGCATGTGCGACTTACGCTATTAACAATAACTAGACCTTGACCATGTGACGTTTTAGACTACGCGGATGTCACACATAAATTTTCGACGTGATTCATGGCGTCAAATGTTCATGATCGAAACACAGACGTCACCGTCAGTCACATAACAATTTGGTACATGTGAAGTTCGTTATCTTTCAGCCGGGGAAAACAATAGTGGACTGGACAACAGGCAATATTCACAACATTATTGCAGTATTTTTTCCCTAATGCTGATAAGAAAAATTGTACAATGAAAAGCGTTGTACACAAATCTAACTTATTAAGCTTGCCGCACGCTGGAACTATGTGCTTAGCGATTGTCATTTTGGAGTATGAAATCAAGCCAGACAATCAGTTATAAGCAGTTATCGAGATATGATTGGTTGAACAAGGTTGAACATATATATGATTCAGATTCGACTTATTCATACTCCAAAATGATAATCACCTAAGCACGTAGCTCCAGTGCGCTGAAGACTTTATAGCTTACCCTTTCATCAAATCTTAATCTAATTTATACAGTAGGTCATAGCGTCCTGCTTCTATATTATTTTTTTAACCTATATATAAATTTTGGATGTTTACTCTACAAGTGGTTTACCCTGTAGCAAAACAAATTGTCAGGTTCCGCTGTAACGTTGACAGACTGGACATGGTACTATTAGTCTTGCAAAACACGAAAAATAGTTTTCTGCCTGGAAAGCTAAGCTAGCTATTTCTGAGTATCATTTTTATGTTCAAACAAAGTTTTTCTGAGTTTACCCCTCGCAATTTTGTTTACTACTTTTGGAACAACTTTGTAAACGAGTATAGCCATACTCTTCCCGAGTCCCCTACTTTTCGATGTTGACACGAAATCAGTACACGACGACTATACAACGCATGCGCACACGTTTAACCGCAGTGTTGTTTTAATGTATTTTCATGTTTTGCAAAACGATTTTATGAAATAAATGATCGCTTTACACCGACAGTGGTATCAAACAATGTTGGTTGCAAAAATTCTCCTCTTTTATCAATCATGTAGTAGAATCGTCGATTCTTTACCTTGAGAACAACGAATGATTTTTCATCTAAACAAATAAAGTATATATATTTTAAAACACATCTTCGCCGGATTATAATACACCGCTTCGGAGTTAACCCTTTAAAGTCAGACACGGTCTTCACAGATTTTACTCTGGCTAACGCCAGACGATTTTACTCGTCAATGTGGACCCTCCTGAGGTTAAATATTCAAGGCCTGGCCTTTCAATGATATGAAAAAGAGACCATGCATGCATGTTGCTCAAGACGACGCGATAGACTTTAAATACCAATACTGCAATAGTCTATAGAGAGAGGGAGCGTCTGTTAATCTGCTATAATACGCCCATGTAGTGACGCAGTCACTAGGGCTATTTTGTCTTGCTATAATGCAAATTTAAGGTCATCATCATTATTCATTTCTTTAGAAACATTTCTTGAACATTGACAAACTTGCATGGCAGGACATGACTAAATGGTCCGGCTGGTTCCGTTACTGTATACGCCTGTCCTGTCCGATTGTGCTCAGTATGGGGTTTACGCGAGTATATATTATACAAGGAATTGTAATATTTCATATTGCATGCGCGCTGTTTGCTATAAAAATCGCTATCATTGTATTATCATAGTTAATCGTATTTATAATCGTATCATTAGAGTTTCTTGTTTGCTCGTCACGTAAGATACAATTGCACAAAGGAGGAATTTTATGAAAAATTGTGATCATTTTATGCTCGAGTGAGTATAGAGCTCAAGCAATACCTCACAAGTGAGCCAAGGGAAGTTTTTATGATATTCTATTAAAATATTCTATTATACTTGAACTTATATACTATGACAACAATGAGCACAGTCCAAAACACCGGGTGCACCAATTCTAGCGAAGGAATTTAACCATCTAAATGGAGCTTTAAAATAACTCATCGCCTCTAACACGACTCTATAAATCTAGAAACACCAATCCTTCTCCTGTTACGGGTTCTCTTTCCTTCAAAACTCTAAGTCTTTGTCAATTGTGTTTGTAAATCCCACTTTTACTCGAGCGGTTAATCCGCCTTTATTTTCTTTGTATTGGGCGCGCTTTCCGCTCCACCGTTGCTTACAAGATTAAAATACGCCACTGGTCCCAGTGATACCGTGCCATACGAGTTCTACGAGTGGTTTTTTCCAGTATATAATGTCCAATGTCCATATGATGAAACAAAATAATAGGTAGGGAGAACGCAAGGGTAAAGTGGCTTACTCCAGCGTACATTCCGTTATATTCTATACGTATAGACGAGCAGGCAAGAAACTGTGACACAATTCAAGACAAAATTGATCTTTATGAAAAATGTCAGAGTATTTATGACAGAAAATGGAAAATTTTTCAAAATTTTCAAAAGCAATTAAAATTGCTTCTTAAATATTCATGAATGCTACAAAGGCCTAATTATCACATTCATAAATAATTAATGATAGTAATCATAATAATTAATAAAGTCCCAATTAAAACGTCTTATTCAGATGGCATGCAAATCTTGGTATACTGCAATAAAGGTCAACTAATGTAAGGCTCAACTAATTTTTACTAGCAAAATCGCACTAGTATATGCGGCTATTGCAAATGCTGTAAATTGATCTATGGGGTAATGTTATACTTCATCTACTAAATTATTCTATTCCTCAAAAGATATCGAGCAGAAATCATCTTCCTGGCGTGTTTTCCTTTTTAAAATCGTATACTTCGTTCATATTACTTGATATAAATGAGTGACAACATGAGGTTTTGACTTCTAACATCCATTAATTAGATGTACAATGGAAAGCTTGATATAGCTATGCGGCTTTGAGTGCCCTCAGCCTTCAGGCTTTCTCAAAGTTTGTCGTGTCGTTACATGCCAACATTTATAATAATTTTATATAGTCTTGTACCGTCATCCTTCATCTGGAGAATCATAATATCACCACACAGTGTTGAGAGTTTGAAACGCAGAATATTTCGTTTACCGAAAAATTTAGATATCTATAGCCTTCGATTTTCATAACGTGATAGTTGGTTCCGGGCTTTGTTTAGTCATCGAAATATATGGAAGTATTTGAAAATATATCGAATTAGATGTTTCAGAGGATGTGACTGCATGGATGTCAAATTAAAAATTTGCTTTAGCTTCTCTTTCAATTGCTAAAATATCGGACCAATGCTGAGGAGATCGCTCCGACTTAGTTTCGTGTCATTAAACTCTGCATCACCTCCTACCAATATTGAGCTAATTAACCAGATACAGATATTTGGTCGAAAGAATATTTTAAAAATCATCTTTCCTCCTCCGTTTACTCGATAAAGACGTATCAAAATCGCTCATATCTTAACTGAGTACCCGATAAAAATTTAGGAAAAAGGCAATATAAGTAACGGAATATAAGTAACTCTAAGCTTAATTTGATGGAGAATACAGTTGTCGCACGCGGATATAAAAAATTCTCAATATCATGCGTCTAATGTTTTATTAATAAGTTATGAGAAGAAGTCAAAAGAAATTCATATAAATGAGTATTGAAAGGAAGATTAAAATTTTAATTTTAAAATTTTGCAAACGTGGTGGGGACGAATTTTCTCCTAAAATACCGATAAATTTGAGAAGCTATATCCAACAAATTTTTGGTCAACTTTCAAAAATTTGAGAAATAGTGGTAATCAGTTGGATAGTACCGGTTTGTAGTCACGATACGAATTGTGGTATACGGTTGTCATTTTCGTGTATATGTACTCAAGTGTGTATCGTGTTTTAAAAGGTTTGCACTGAATGTCTTAACTTTCAAAAGAGATAATATTCAAGCTACAGATGTTTTACCTAGTCGAGATCCAAGACATGAGACATCACTGAGAGGTACACTGAACTGCTTGGTTCCACCAAACGGGGTGTAAGTCCTCACAAAAATCCGACTACCATTACGAAGTAACACTATTTGATTGACAGATCTAACAAAACAGGAAGAAATTTCAATTAAAATACCACTTATTTATCTAGTGCATACAGTCACTGTATGGTAGTATAATATGTGTTTTTAAAACAACAGAATAAGCACTAGGATATAGGATAGGATAGGATAGGATAGGATAGGATAGGATAGGATAAGATAGGATAGACTAGAACTAATTGAGAGGAAAACCATGCCAAAACCATAACCACTTTAAGGTTTGCAGTAACTGTAAATGTTTGAAGGTGATCCTTCCTTGCAGAGCGTACTCTGTCTATCCTGGTTGGGTGTTGGAGGCTTTTGAAAAGCGTGTTATTGTAACAATTCGTTAGAGGAAGCTTAACTTTGGGCACATTTTTTACTATACTTGTTTCCATTGTGCTTATTTAGGCTCTCTGTTCACATGACAGTGCTCTTACCTGACTGTATATACACAACCGGTAAAGAGGAACAGAACTCCCACAGCAAAAGAAGCAACTGAAACTGCAGTTTGAGCCTTCATAAAAAATAAATAAATCACAATATATATTTATTTATTATTTATTTATTTATTCTCCTCTAAGAAACATCAAATGATCCATACCTTAAAAATAAGTAATATAGAATTGAAATTGTAAAATACTATAGAGAGTATAAAGCTTGGAGTGCCACATTACAAAAAATAGGTTAGCAATTGCGTACATGCGCCTGCAGTAGAATTACAATTCTGGGGCGTTTTGAAACAGTTTGCACCAAGATTGACTTTACATGCACAGAAGTTTGGAAACCCCATGGAAACTCCGCTAACGTCTATGTTTATTTTTCATCTTCATTCAATTTTGTGCACGAACATAAATCATGATCGATCAACTGAACTGTGTTTAATTTAAACAAGAAATAATACAACAGTATGGTCAGCATGCCGTTATATACGCTCAGTCTATTCGCCCGTACATAAAACACACATTGAAAATGCTTTGGAGTTTACCAAAATAGAATGAATGGGTGAAATGGTATAGTAGATATATTATAGTTATGTATTAGTTAGATATATAATGGAGAATTGTACCTTAGATGTTAACAAAAACTTTGGGAAGTAACGAAACCTAAAAAAGTCAAGTAGCTATCACCATACAATAAATATCGTGGATCACGGACACTTTTTACGGCAGGTGTAGAACCAGTTATTACTGAGGCACCTTCAGCAAGAGGTTCACGACCTCTTCTTGTTCTTTGCACGTAACTTGAGAGCACGTCCCAAGGACAACGTTGGCGTCGGAAAAGGTTGAAAGTTGAAATTGCTCTACAGTCTTTGAATGATTTTATTTTTCCGTTTTGCGTTAGTCAAAAGTCGTTTTTCCAAACTATAATTCGCACAAGTAAGTTATTTAGCACTGTGTTTAGTGTTTCTTTGTAAACACTTTCTACGTTCCCGCCGGGGTTACCCGTGGAGCGGTACCAATGTGTCTGTAAAAGTATTCGACTAGTATGTTCCAGATCAAGCCAGGCAGTGATCCGAAAGCCAAAACATTTTCGGTAGCAATCTTAAGCATTACTGCTTCTAAGGGCCCTGAAAATTTAAAACTAAATTTTTGGGGTAATATCGCGGCCTGGGAAAGCCCTCCCCTGCTGTTCCCTTCTTTCCCACACTGTTAATTCTGCCCTCCTCCAACAATATGTAGAAAATAATGAACACTAATTTTCCGATCTCTACCCATGCGTAGCATCCACAAAAAACATACATTGCAGCCATATTCTCAGATACAGCTGTTTTTTTCACTTTGTCTTTAAAAGGGAAGTCAAGTCCGTTTTGCACATCAATTCTGCTCATAACAAAGGAAGACTGGCCAGAGTTAAACATTGGCCACATTTCACTCTTTTGTGACTTTTTTGAAATTTAAACCTTAATTCATTTAAGAGTATAACAAATCAGAATAGTGTTATAGATATCCTTTGATATATCATATTTTTACGAATCTCGCATGTCAGACTTGACCTCCACTTTAATTAAAATAAAGTATGTTAGGCCACAGCCACCCATATTTCGTCAGTAAAATACAACTATATTACATACTTTCCTAAAATAACACACTTACTGAACCTGATCTTTGGTTACATCTGGCTCTTTCGAAGACTGTTTTACATTATATTCTTGAAGCATTTGTGATGCAGGTCGTATATAAACATACATCACATATGACATATAACCCCAGAATATTAACTGGCTAAATGAAGCTACAGCCAGCATTTTATAAAATGTTGCACGTTCATGTCGGAATAAAATAATGTCTTGTTGGTATATTGGGGTGAAACGTCGCACAGGTTGGAAGAACTTTGAGGTATTTTGCTAAAATAAAGCAAACATACTTCTTAGTATTTGAAAAGCAGCTCACATCACAGGCAGGCCAGTTTATATTAAAGAATTTAAAATGCTGAGGTACCAGATTTGTGAAACCTGATCTACTTTGCATAATTCATCAATAAGATATTTCAATTTATAACATTGAGGTACATATGTACAGGCTATAAGGGGTTTTGGATTGATGTATTGGGTAATTAGATTTAAAAATTAAAATTCTGCAGGCCCCTATGCCTGGTTTAATCTGACTGAGCCCAATGGTTATACATCTGCAGTAGCACTATATACTAGGTAAACGCATTCTGGAGAAAGAGCATATGAGGAGCAGAGGATAAGAGTGTTCGGAACTAGCTATGAAGTCTAAGGAGCATGGAGTAAGACGTGAATAAAAAGAGTGAGATGTTTGTGGGGGATGCATGAGTGGGGAAGCATGTGGTGAGCAGGCAATTCGAAATGGCAGGCATCACAGTGTCATTGGTGGGCAGAGCATGATGTTGATGATTGCTATATATAACATTTCACATTCAGCATAATTAAATCACAGTCAGTTACACATTTTTGTCAAATACATTTAATACTTTTAGGTACAATACATGTACTGGTAATATGTTTTGTATTCCTTACCACCTTTAATGGAATTTTAGACAGACAACGACATCTTTGTACAGGAAATTTAAACAACTGAATAAAAATTGCCATTTTGTTCAGCTTATAGCTGTAATATAGTGACAGCAACGGAATTAAATTAATCACCTTAATTTATTCGACTAGTAACATAATTAGCATAATTATTGTGAATCTAAAGGAAATTGCGGTAAAAATGTCGTAAATGAATATAAAGTATCCATGGCGATAAAAATACGGAGAAAATATTTACAGGTGTAATGAAGTATATTTGCTTAAGGCAGCTAGAACACATACTTCGAGGTAAAAAGAAATGTGTGTGTGTGTGTGAAATGTTTCTTCAATTTTAAATGCGTCTATCTACCCAACAGGCAAATGAATATAGTACATTTCAATATGGCATCGCGATAGCCTAGCCTGCGCCCACAGTGAAAAGTAACAACCAGCTACATATATAAATATGGCCAGCTTGTGTTTTTATCCCCCAAAAATAGATGCTTTAAGAAGTTAAACTCTATCTTTTGGTCGAATTTTAATTTTTAATTTAACACAGTTCTATCATAGTTCTGTGGTATCTCACTGCTCTAGCTGAGCGCTGAGATCTTTATGTCACATGACTCAACCAATCTACTTCCGACATGCCACGAAAGCTGATATACAGATCTCTAAACAAAATGGCTGCTGGTTAAAAGTGGAAAAATCTCCCGTGTTTGTGAACGGTTTCGAGTGTCTCCTGAGCCAGGAGACAAGCTCAGTCATGAGTATTATCTACTCATTTTTAGTTAGTTTGTGTTTATTCACCTCAATTAATTGTATGACAACGATAGAGAAAGCTGAATTGAGGTGAGAACGACTGGCAGTCATCAAATGATCAATTTTCTATTACACTTTGTTGTTGTTTAAAATATAATACTGGTATCAAATATCGTACGTACACTTTACACTTATGTGTTGTTTTGTTGTTATTTTCGACAGGAAAACCGTAGTGGATATGTTTCGACATGCCTATAACTCCTACATGGTATGTTTCTCAAAGCATTTTAACTTTAAGTGAATTGAGACACGTTGACGTTGTCTCTCAATCAATGAATGAAAAGTAGCGTGATTGTGTAATGTTATCAATTATTTTAAATTTATACAGCCACGCATTTGAACCGAAATATACGTGTACGACGTATAAATTCTAATGTTACCCAATTTTCACTTCTGCACATAATTTTTTCACATCTTAATATTTGATAAAGTTATACTACAGTAAGTTTTCAAATAAAATCAAAATGCTCTTGGCATTATTTTATTAAAGAATATTAAAATTATGTTGTTATTAAAATGTTTGTACTACAAAAAATGTCCAAATATAAGTATTGAAATAATACTACAGTATAAACTTATGTGAAAAAAAAATTATATACCAAACAATCGACTCATGAAAAGAATTGTTAGGAACACATTTTAACAGAGAACTCCAGTAAAATGTATGCACATTAGATGTATGGTGATTAGTGTTGATTGATTGATTGATTGATTATTGCTATAAAACCTATAATTCAAAATAATTTCAGTATGTAGATGTAGAACGGTTTGTAGAACGTTAACTACTACCACATTATAAAGCCCTATTTACCCTAACAATTTCCATGGCAATGGAAAAATGTGACAATTTTATTGCTAAGATAGTACATAATGTAATGCTGAGGAAGTGGTGGCTTAACATTGATCTAAGTCGATCATATTACTGGCAACAAGAATCACCATGAAAATTGCTAGATGTGTAAACAGGGCTTAACCAAACCAAGTTGTTCGACCCATTATCTAGTGGTAGTAAAATGGTTTGTACATAGCTTCATTGGTAAATATGCTTTTTTGTAATTAAATATTTTCATTGAATGTTTACTTGCAGACATATGCATATCCAGCTGATGAATTAATGCCGCTAACTTGCAAGGGCAGGTACCACAACACAAGACCGTCTAGGGGGGATGTAGATGATATTTTAGGAAAGTAAGTAGTACATACTAAACTCCACTGTGCTTCTATTATTGATCGTTTTTTTAGGAAATATTTGAGTTTGTTGTAGAAATATTTCATTTTATAATAAAGCCACAAATAAAAGTCAGGTATATTTTATAAAATTATGTAATATTCAAAATTTTTTACTTTTTTCATTTTTTTAGTTTTTCTATGACTTTGATTGACTCATTGGATAGTTTAGCTGTAAGTACTTGCTTGCACAATATTAAAATAAATATATTGCTATTAAATCATTGCAGTTATTAATGATGGATACTTTTACATTTTTTTTAGATTTTTGGTGAAATAGAGAAATTTGAAGAAGGAGTGAAATTAGTAATAGACAACGTTCAATTTAATAATGATATTGTTGTCTCTGTTTTTGAAACAAATATCCGTGTACTTGGGTAAGTTTCATGCAAGAGAATATGAATTATAATATACTGTAGTTAAATCTATACTCATTTACGGGTGTTACACATCTATATGTATGTAAACAGAGTTTTTCCAAGTTTTCTGTATATTTGCATGTATAAGTTTTGATACAATGACAATAATTATATGAATTTGCATAAGTTTTGATAATTTTGAAAATGATTATACTGTATAAGTGAAACTGTCTACAGAATATTAACTAGTCAAGTAAATGAGTTATAGTTAAAAATAAGTGTCAATGAACAGAATTCAGAAGAGTTTTACATAATTCTTGTAGCTGGTTATAGTTTTTAATAGCTGGAGTGGAGCTCAGTGTCTATCTAGGACTTACTGAATTTTTGTGATCTGATCTTAAATGTCCACTTCAACTTGTGTAGTGGTTTACTTGGGGCTCATGTAGCAGCTGATGTATTAAAGAAAGATGGTCTTGCCATGTTGTGGTATAAGGATGAACTTTTGGTTATGGCAAAGGATATGGGTGAACGGCTTTTGCCAGCTTTTAATACAACTACTGGCATACCCTACCCAAGGGTAAGTTGTGTTTTGTTATGAGAAGTACTATTACATTATTCACAATAGCAATTTACATGACTTTTCATTTACTGTACTATCTACATATATATCATATTTTACATTTTAGGTGAATTTAAAATATGGCATTGTGCATCCTCGATCAAGGACCGGGACTGAGTCAGACACATGTACTGCTTGTGCTGGTACAATGATAATGGAGTTTGGTGCTTTGAGTCGTTTGACTGGTGATGCAAAATTTGAGGTAAGCCATGGTGGAATTAATTAAGCATGTGACAGGTGTCATACATGCCAAATGCCTCTTGGTTATAGGCTGGGTGCAGCTCAGGCATGCAAAATGAAAGCATGCAAAAACTTTTAAATATAGAACATTTTCCTTTATAAACATACATGTACTGTATGTATTATAGGCAATTAATTAACACAAGACAGCAATACTGTCAGTCCTATAAGTGTATATTAACCGTGATTGCCCTAGGTGTTAATATGATGTTAATAATCTTAAAGAAATAAGTTGTATCCTTACTGCTTAGCCCCATTGGATGCATAATAAGTTATCATTTACTTTGATATGGTCATTATCTTCTACTCCCTAAAGATTTAAATTACTAATTGCACTTAGTCTGCATGCATGGTTATGTGATAAGCTTGCATTGAAAGTCATGCTGTTTTCTTGGTTAACCCATTGTTTATAAATTCACTCGAAGGCTGCTGCTCATAAGGCAATGATGGCATTGTGGACATATCGTAGCAGAACCAGTGATCTAGTGGGTACTGTTATAAATATTCACAATGGAGAGTGGGTTAGAAGAGGTAAGTTGTAGATAGTAAATAACAATATAAAATTTAGTATCATTTTGTATCATTTACTATACCCAGGGGCAAAGCAAACACACAAACAAAGCATTGATACTGTGTACTGTATTTAATATGATATTTGTGTGCGATTGAGTTTGACACACAGTAGTAGTACTGGTACACACAGTAGTACTGGTACTAGTAAGCTCATGTTGCAGCAGTTAGTGTACTGCACCTAATGCTGTGCCCATTTTGACTGGATGCAGTTTTTAATGGCAGCATATATTTGTGAATAACAAATTATGGTAATATTATGATCTAGAGTTACATGTCTTTACCTTACAGTCAAATCATCATTAGTTTGAGCCAATTAACAACCACCTTATTCTGCTGACTACCACATAAAGCCTCTGTTTACCATTATGATTTTTTATCTTTCAAGACAGTGGAGTTGGTGCTGGCATTGACTCGTATTATGAATATTGTCTCAAAGCTTACATTCTTCTTGGAGAAGAAGTCTACCTACAAAGGTTTAATCAGGTATGTACTGTATGCAGACTGTCACCCAGATTTTTCTTATGAATACAATTATCTGGTGTCACATAAAAGAGTCCTGGTTGCAACCAACATTTTCCCTAATATTGCTAACATCTTGTTTTGTTACGTTTTAGCATTACAAAGCTATTATGCGATATATCAACAAGAATTCAATGTTTCTGAATGTTCACATGCACAACCCATCAAAATCTTCATACTCCTATATGGATTCCTTGCAAGCTTTTTGGCCTGGTTTGCAGGTACTGTTTACTGCATGTAAAACATTAGGTACTAAAGAAATACCACCTGTAAGGTAATATTGTGGTTATTCTTGGCTAGGTAATTTTTTTATCATTAAGAATTTTTATCATTGATCATTAGTACTTCTAACAGTATTTCAAGTTAACTTTTGCACCAATTTATTTCATTGGTGTTCAATTTTATAGGTTTTAAAAGGTGATCTTAAGGCAGCCATTGAATTGCATGAGGTGTTCTACAGTGTTGCAAAACGACATACATTTTTACCTGAGGTAATTCACAATATTTGAATTTTTTCAAAAATATTGTAGCATACAGTATTTGGCAGAATAACATGTTGACCAAGATTTTGAATATTATGTACCGATACTGTTTTATCTCTAGGCTTTCACTACAAATCTTGAAGTTCATTGGGGCCAGCATTTACTGCGACCTGAACTCGTGGAAAGTACTTATTTCCTGCATGAAGCTACAAAAGATCCTTATTATCTGGAAGTTGGCAAATATATTGTAGAAAATTTGAACCGTTATACCAGAGTTCCTTGTGGTTTTGCAGCTGTCAAAGATGTCAGAAATCTTAGCCATGAAGACAGGTAATTATATTACCTTTTGACTTTTGACATTCTTAAAACATGAAGTCCTCGCTTACAAAAATCAATCATTCCGAAAACCAACATTTTAGGTGACGTTTTACGTCATTCATATCACGTTTCCATCTTGACAAGGTTAACTAATAGGAAAAGGAGGATCTGGTTTTATCGATTACGCAACAGCAAGTAACGCAGTAGCCATTTGTTTAAAGATGTGCAGGTTTTTGTCAGTTGTCGCATGCTCATTAATTCTTGTGGTAAGATGACGTTTTCTTCCCCCAATGTATCAGTTTTACAAACTGCGCAAGTAAATTTATAGACCAGAAAAGAATGCAAATCGCTAGGATTTGAATAAGTTGCGCATGTACGTACTACGTACCTATTTTTACACGCGGGTCAGGTTTTTGTATAAATGTGTCCTTCGACTGCTGGGCGGGCCAAAATGCGAAGCCTCAGGAATGAAAGGGTAGTAAACGAGTCTATCAACGTTGATGTTTTAAAATAATCAGGAGTCTATACTTCACAAACTTCGGTCAAAATATATGGAATATTATGCATCTTGTGTAATTTAGATTATTTTTGTAGGATGGACTCATTTCTACTTTCTGAAACCCTCAAGTATCTTTATTTACTGTTCACTGAAAAAAGTGACCTGATCATTGACCTCCATGACTTTGTGTTCACAACAGAAGCTCACATTCTACCATTAGCTTTATCAAACTGGAATGGTACTTCTAATGAGGTAAGTATATAGTCATTTTCACGCTGTCTTTTCTATTAATATTATTTTGACTAATATTAAAAGTAACTGTATCCTATATTATTATAAAAAACCCACTATATTTTTGTTCATTTTCCAGAACAATCATTTAGAAAGTGAACATCTTCATGATCATTCTTGTCCAAGAACACAAAGTGATGGTAATTTTGTGTCCTTTGCTGAAGAAATTCGAAGAAAAAGTCGAACCCAGAAACGACCAAGTTGCCCAAAGAAAAAAGAACAAATTGTTTTTAAAAGCACAAGGTATGTTTTTTGCATGCACGCGTGGAATCGCATGCAGCATAACCTGTCCACAGTTGCTTATTAATGTTTTCAACAGGTCCGAGCAGCCCAGAGCTCGCCAAGTTAAACAACATTGTTATCATTCTTGATGATAAAGCTATATCAAATTAATAAAAACTGCAAATTCGTAATAACAAGCACTCAGAAATAAACTGATGGAAACTTAATATTGTGAAGTTCTTTGCAGTGATAGTTGTTGGAGGAACTTGTATCAAAAAGGCAAAACGGGAGGACATGCGAAAAAAGCAACTTTATGCCCTCAGACTAACAACGGCCCCGCGATTGCGGTGCAGCGCTCTGATGGAAACTTAGTTCAGTTTGTGTAAAAATTGAACAAGAACAGTGCAATGTAATGATTTGTTATTATGAGAGACATAATGTGTGGGTAGGGTGGGGTGGTTGCAGGATTTGCTGCTGACGGAGGTGGGCGACACTATGTGACTGCGTTCCACTCAACTTGGTATCCATTGGATATTTTTTCTAGTTCCATACCACCTCTGCTCAGAGCTGAACAGTTTATCCCTGGAAATCAAGACCACTTGATCATTCTTAAAAGCATGGGCATCACAGTCTCCAAAACTAATGATGGCAAAGTACAGCTCATGCAGAATGCTGCTGCAGTACGTTTATTCCTTCTCTTAAGTTACCGTTATCGTTGCTGCTTACAGGGCCGTCGCTAGGGACAGTCGGCCGTGTAATGGCTGTAATTACTAACGAAGATTCAGATAGATTTGGCTACGACTATACCTCTATCACTAGTATATACATTTATGCAACACCCCTCGCTTGCTTCTCACTATCGTGAACAATATTCACGACATGTTTGTATACAAGAAAAATATTTTACCGCAATGGGCATGCATATTATCATTGTAAATCACGATTGTGACCCTAGTGTTGTTTTCGAATGTTTTAGGCTGAGACAACTGAACTGGCGGCTGAGGGAGTTAAATTTATGCAATCAATGATCGAACTTGCTAAATTCAGAAGTGATGAGACAGGTTTGAAACAGTATTTTTCATTATTATTTATTGGTTTCTGGATGTTGATTGGCTAAGTACAAGAAGTGGAGTCGTCATATTGACGCATACGCTGCCAAATATGGCGTTCATTGCAATATTGGGGCGCCAATATGAAGAATTCTTGACGCCTTAATATTACGAAAAAATATTGGCACGTCCATATGAGACGGTTATGACGTGATATTCGAGCTAGTGTGCTTTTTCGAAGTGTGTATCAACGGAAAAATAATAAAAATAATATTATATCATTTTAATCTCGTTTCAATAAATAATAAAACAATTATTGAATTTGATTTCCACATTTTATGAAGAAGTATTCAGCCTCAATTTGTATTGTACCACAGCCTGCGGCTTAGGTAGATAACATTCATATGATGTTCAACCTTGTCTAATTATAACAATAGTCTCTGCATCATAGTGTCTAGCCTGATCTGATGAACCGAGTAGCGGAAGCGGACCTAAGGCCCTGGGTACAAAGTTGGCCTGATCGAATATTCGTTCATCAAATCATTATTTATTACTATTTAATGTGTGTATTGGTGATGTTTATTAACACATTTCAAAACGAAATGCAAAATATGTCGAACGGAGAACTTTATCTTCATGGTCTTTTTTGCTGGCAACGTTGCCGCTTTGCATTGCCTTAAATGACGTCATGGCCGTCAAATTTATCAGCCAAGAGACCATGAAGCCGTTTGTATAGTTTTCTATCGCAATCTGTGCGGCCTGCCAAAATCGTACCACCCTACCCAACCGTTAGAACATCGCGCCAGTACTCAGATGCCATGCATTGCAGTGGTGTCCTTATAATACACTGTGATACTATGACTGATACAGAACGATCACTAAATTCGTAAATTATACGTAAAACGGAGCTGGTATCCTAATCATAACCAAAGTCGAAGCAATACTGATGGTGCATTGTTTTGGTTTAAGGTGTTGAACACCTGCCACGGGTTGTGCAACTGTTATCTCCTCCATACAGCGGTCATATTGTCCTGAATGCTGGCCCAGCTCAGTTTGGTATTGATCTTGCTCAATCAGGGATGGGGGTCAGTGCTGAAGTGATTTCAGCTGACCCAATCAAAGGTTGTACATCGTTGAATAACAGAGAAGCTGTTGATCATAGGATTGTTGTGATGGAGAGAGGAGATTGCATGTTCATTGACAAGGTTCAAAATCTTAACTTATTTTGATACTATATGGTTACGACTTGATGATTCCTATTAGACCCATGCAACAATTAAGAATTATCGTAGCGTTAATCGTAACAAGCAGTTCCGTGTACAAGCTTTTACACTGCTAGCAGTTAGAGTAACGCCAGAGGCGGGTTCTCAGGCACATTTAAGCTACTGTACCACACCATTCCATCCATTACAGTACCAAAGACCGAACTGTAGACTGTCTGAAGTTGTAAATTGCCAAAAATTTTGCAAATTTGTAAACATATAGGGCGTGGTCTCCATAACATAATAGTTCAGTCTCCCTGCCGGGGATCTTAGCTCCTGTGTCGGGAAGTTCTTAATTGGTACCCTCCCAAGAATCATATCTGCAGTACTATAATGATTTAGTGTTTTACCCTATTTTCTTTATGCAGGTACGCCAAGCAGAGAAGTGTGGCGCTGTTGCTGCTGTTATTCTAGGTAACATGACAAAGCCATAGAAATGGGTCATTTTTATTTGCATATAAAGTTGATGCAGTGTATTCCCTAATAAAGCTTCTGTTTGTGTCTTCTCTAGATAACAACGAAGGCAGTTCAAGTGAGAGCCAACCAATGTTTGCCATGAGTGGTGATGGCTCGACTGGTGACATTGAAATTCCAGCCGTGTTTCTTTTCTACAACGAAGGGGATATCCTGAAGAAAGCTATGGAAATCATTATGAGGAACACACAGGGACACCTGAGGATACGTCTCGCTGATAAAGCGACAACTCAAGGTAGGGTTTGTTGGAAACCACCCGTGAAATCACGTTGGCCGATTGTCGCTTTATGTTAACAAACGATTTGTTTAGCTGTATTTTTATTATGCATCTTTGTGGAATTAATATGCTGAAACTGAATATCTAACACCATTCTGGTTTGCATCGATTTTAATTATTATTTTGATATAGCAAAAGTTGGTAAGACTGAAAATTTGTACAATTATTTGTATCTGCGTGTTCCCTCTTTTTATGAGTAGGATCAATCCACAGAAGCTGTTTCCATATCTTTACGTCTAGGGTACGGGTAAGGGTGAGGTGTAAATGTTCGGATTAACATTAAGATAAAGACAAAGCTTAAGGTTCCAAATTCACAGATAATAGAGCGCGTGATGTTTTTATTACTTTAATGTCAATACGGCGGCGAAAAAACAGCGACTAATGTATTGCATTGCCCACTGCTAGAGTCGATTATAGAACCGTGAAGGACTGACTCTACTGTATATAGGTAATAATTTTGATAAATATGTGGTTAATGATCGCACAGAGTTAACAAGTAACCAATTATTTCTCATGCTGATTAATTAGAATCCAGGTTTCCACGCTTGCAACTTTTTACTTTCTTTTATATCCTGCCTTGCATGTGCATATTATAATTCTTGTAATAAGGATATAGTACAAGAAATTCCATCATTGTAACATTTTTCATTCGTTTATATACAGAGAGGAAAGAAGAGGATGAATCAGAAGTCATCAGCGAAGGTCATGTGAAAGCAAAGCATGAAGTACAAGAAACTAGAACCAAGGATAACGAGGTACAGGGAAATCCTGTTGCACTTGTAAGGATATTCATTCGTGTATAGTGCTACATGTACGGTTGTCTGCCTCCCTTCTTGTCTGTCCATCCGTTTGTCTAGTAGTCTAGTCCGGCTACCTTTCCACCCCTCCCTCTCGCCACTATCCGTCCGTTCCGTATCCAGTGGTCTAACTAAGTGAGAGATAAAGCCCTCGATGGAGGGTTGTATGTGATATAATGACCCGAGGACGTGTTAGCGTCCGAGAGCTTATATATCACAAACAACCCGACTTTCGAGGGCTTTATCTAACTTACTTTGTATTATCTTGTTTTGGTGAATTCGGATGACAAATTCTCGAGATTCTTCTTTCATTTTCAACACAATTAGTATTCAAGGTTTGTATGTGATATACAACCCGCGGTACATCAAAGAAAACCGACTCAAAACTAAAATAAATCTATTTACTTACCTGCTTACTCAGGAGAAACCTGCCAGGTCAATGGACAGTGGTATTATCACAGAAAACGCAGACAAACTTATCCACTTGGTGGAAGATATTGCTAAGAAACCAGGCTTTGAATTCCTTACTGGTGACAATATCAAGATTAGAAGCAAACTATCATCTGTGCCCATGTCTGACAGCATGAAAGATATGTTTTCCTCAGTTGCAAACGACGAAGAAGGACTACGGCAGTTCATTTTAAAACAGAGAGCAGCGGAGAAAGCTGATCTTTGTGCCTTGAAACAAAATAAAGATTCTCAGTCGAAGCAGTTTGAAGGATGCAACTCTGGTTCATCTGAAGAAAAGCCAGAACATATCCAGAGCCAACACAATGCTGAAAGTGTTGAAGGCATGATGGAAAGTGGGGGTGAAAATTCTAATAAGGGTTTTACGATGACTAGTGAAGCCGAGGAGAGGTTAAGGGCTAGTATTATTCGTACTGAGAAGATTATTGAACATGTCATGAAATCAAGACAAAAGACTGTAGATGCTGGAGACAGCCAGCAACAAGAACCAGAAATTATGATTGTAAGTGAAGATGATGCTGAGCTTACTTTGGGCAATTCAGTGTCTGACAAAAATCAAAATTTCCCCACTGGAAAGGAAAGTAGTTCTAAATACTCTTCTAATCAAAATTCTGAGACAAAACATGATAATTATGAAATAAAAACCCTTGGGAGCATAGATGACAATATTAATGAGATTTCAATTGAAAAGTCTCGTGGGTCACAAAATATACCAGTAGAAATAAGCAATGATAATGGTGAACGACATACGACTGAAAACGACGAGCCAGTTGTCCTGGAAAGAAACCACCCAGTGCCAGATGGATTATAACACTTGTGGAGGAAAATCACTTAAAATTCTTTGTACTGTAAGTTACAAGTAGGGTGTAATCGTTTGAAAATCGGTGTACTATATTTATATAAGCAAACACATCATCCAGCAGGATTCTGAGATGAAATCCTATAATAAAAATAATATTAATGAAAAGCGGATATTTTATCGTAAATGGTAACGAGGAGCAACCTCGTACCCAGGCTCGTAGCTCCGCTCCCAGGTAACTAAACCAGGAGCGGAGCTAAGAGCCTGGGTACCAGGTTGAACGAGGAGTACCCTTGCTGCTTTTGTTCATTTTTATTCTCGATTTATTCTCCTATACCATTTTATATGATATCTTCGGTTTTCATTTCTGCATTTAGGTTTGTTAGTCGTTACGACGAAATAATTCAATTAAGAATAGTATATATATATATATAGTTGTATATCTAAAATCTTATTTATCTATTTTCAAAAAGAGAGGAGCACTGCGTCATAGCCTGGGTTGCAGTAAACCTTTGAAAGGAAGGCCTTTTTGCTACTGTTGTCCTTCTAAACATTTCAAGCTCAAAAATAACTCCAAATAACATTCTTGTGAACTCAATATTTGAGTTAGAAACAAGATATTGACAACGACTTTGAAATAAAGTCGAAATATCACCCATATCTTGTTTCTAACTCAAATCTTAATGAGTTCACAAGAATATTGTTCGGAGTGATTTTTGTGCTGTACTTCATTAACTTGACTGCTGTAAACATCTCCACAAATGTCAATCCTTTCTTTCTGAGACTCATGTTTCCCAGTACTCTGCTTTATTTGAAAATAGCTAATTTAGCGATCACAGCCCCACAGATCATTAAAAATTATGCGATTTGTCACATGCGACTGCAGTCATTCTGGGGTATGAAATCAAGCTAACTATTCAAAAGAAATAATCGAGATAGATTTAGTTGAACATGCATGCAAGATATGGACAATATACTTTCCAATTAGAACTTCATACCCCAAAATGATAATCGCATGCGACAAGCCTCTACGACTGGAATCACTCATATATAAAGCGACTGGATCGAATCAATCGCCATATCCGTTTATTTTCTCCGACCGATCTCGCGTGGACCAGTTTGTAAACAACAGCGGTTTATCGACGTGAAAAGTCTCGCTTCGACGCAATATAGAACTAGATTATTAATATGTGACATTGTCTACTGCACAGAGTCGATCATCTCGTCTTTTCTCTTTTTTATTGCGTTGAAACCGGACTTCTCGCGCCGAAAAACCGCCGTTGTTTACAAACTTTTCAAAGTTGTTAGCGTAAACAAATCACAGACCTGAAAAATTTAAGGATACAAACGTAAGCATGCAATAACAGATTTCTTCAAGTTTCCATAGCTATGTGCTCTATATTAACTAGTCCAACCACAACCCTAATTCTACCACTAATCCCAAATCTAACCCTGATTTCGATTGATACTGGCTTTGTACAGTATAATACAACATACGCACAATCAAAGCCGTAATCTGCGGTTCGTAACACATAATCTTCCATACAGTACGTAAAGTCTAATCTATTTATCGCTTTATATATAGTATGTAGTTGTAGTATATGATAGTATCTTGTACAAACACTTAATAAAATAATAAAAACGTGCTAGGCACTGGTGATTGTGATTTGGTAGATGTTTACACCAAATCACGTAGCATGAGGCATGGGTCATTTAACGAGTGCAGCACAGGCATAACTAGACGTGATCTCTTCTTCGTAACAGAAGCGAAATTTTCAAGCACCACTGTAGTCCAGGGCTATTATCGTTTGCTTAATAAAAAAAGTCAATTAAACGGGTAAAATACACATTCTAACTTTCGAAAAATGATAGCTCGTATTGGTGCCAGAAACGCTAAAGTTACTCAGCTGTGTGGCCTGTTACGCGGGCTAGAGTGTGTAGATCATATAGTTAAGGTCACTGCTAACAACTCATTACGACCTGTGCCTCGAGCTAGCTTGACTCGTTAATTGACGAATCTCCAAAGCCTGTAGAGAATAATTAACATAATATAACACTTGAAGTACATGCAGTAGGTTGTGCTTGCAACATTTACAAAAAATAAATCTATTATCAGCAAGCAAACCTGTAGAAAGTATTGTTTCCACTAACTGTGTAATGTTATAAAAATAAAAGTATTTTTGCATTGTGATGTAAATACTATATGCTATCTATGCACTTCTGATGCCACCGTTATATGTAGAGGTTATCATATGAGGGGTGAGGTGATATCACTTTTATCACATGAGGGACAAGATCATAAAATGTCACGAGAGAGCGAAGCGAGCGAGGGACATTAATGATATTGTCCCGAATGCGA
>JAOTOK010036634.1:0-10052 GCA_025770025.1 Virgularia gustaviana
CTTTCGCATTTCTTAGCGCGTGAGCCCACGCGGCATGCACAGCGGTACCTCAAACAAGAGGCCTGCGGAGGAGGCTACGAAACACACTACCCATTAAATTTATGAGGTTGCTGCAACATTGTGTGACTAACGCCAAGTGTTAGTAACATTGTTCCAACGATTACTATGGGCACGCATCTTCATTACCACGAGAAATAACTGTGCACTTACAGGTGACACTAATTAAAAACCCCTGTAGTATTGTGCCTTAGAGACCTCTTAGAATCTTCTGGTTCTCCTCATTATGCTCTCATGGTGTTACCATGACGACACATAAAAAATGACGGTAATGGCACATTAATTTAGTACCGATCTGCAAACCAGGCTGAGAGTTTTAGACGTGTCGTTGTAAATTTATGCATGACGTTGAACATCTTGTGAAGTTGTGCGAGTTTACTACTTCTTTTTTTATTTTAACTAATAACTATTTGTCATTACAGGCGATTATTACATTATTACGCCCTAGAGGGTTCTGCTTCTCTGGTCCGTACGTCAGTTGTATATAATTCATGAGTTGGATTACGTTAAAGGGGGTTACAGCGGCGTAACGTAAACAAACGTTTTGTGTACATTTTGAACTTCTAAATTGTAGAATATCATGTGGTAACTTAATATCTATAACTGTTTTGTTTTGGGATGCTCTCAAATGATAATGTATACCAGCATTTGTTTAAAAAATCCCCCAACATGAGTTCTAACAAAGTCGCTGCATGCTTGTCACAAGTCACAGTATCAATGTGGAGCAGCAGGTCTTCGCACGTCTTGTTCCGAACTTGCTGGCGAATCGCATCAAGTTGGTAATAAATCGGCAACGTGTTGTTTAATTAATATGCGGGCTTGTCAAGTTGCTCTAACAACTTGATATTATTGTCTCGCAAGCCATCACGTTGTTACCATCTTGTGAATGACAAGTTGTAAGCTACTTGATAACTTGCGGGAAGATATCAAGTTAGAGCACCTTGTAACAGGTCGTAAACTGATAAACTGACAACTTACCAAACATGATAACAACTTGCAATTGTTAGCGATCTGTCAGCAAGTCTACAAGAAGGTCTGCGAAGACATTTTGTTGCAGCTTGTGAGATTTCCCCGTGCATTTTTATTACCTTAGAGTTCAGTTATATGTGATGTAATACTCTCGGTATGCTTTATTATATTACCCGCATGCTAGTTATATATATATATATATTGCACATTTATTAAGTTTTAAATACGGAGCGGTTGATGACTAGACTTAATATTGACTTGCCACATGCAGCGGTCATATTAAGTGACAGCACCTGTGGTAATTCTATTCAGTTTTTAGTGTTTTATTGTATAAACGTACTAGGAATTTCTTATAAAAACAGTGCAAGGAGCAGGAAATGGCAAAAATATTAGAACATTAATTTTTGTGATATGTTAACGTAAAGAGAAATGTTTTTGTTAAAGGAGAATGTTGTGCCAAATATCTTGAGCCATTTCATTATTCTCTAAAAATAAATAGAGTATGGCGGCCTCGACTGGTGAAAACAATATTTCCCATAAATTAATTCACTCGCGTTTTCCCGCCAATTTTACTGTTTCGATCAAGTTCGCGAAAGCGACACTCGAAGGAATTTATAGAACAGTTTAGAGCATGTTGAAACGAAAAAAAAATTATTCGGTATGAATGAATTATGTGCTGTCCTATTACTTCCAATATAACAATAAAAATCACATTAATATTCCCCTGATGTGAGTTGAAATATTGTTCTAATTTCGGTTATTTTGTTGTCAAGTACCTAGACATAATATAATATAATATATGGTAGACATATATTAAGGGTAGGATTAATGGGAAACTTACCCAACCACTGTTATCCTCGTTTAACATTGCCAGATAAAAGTACTCAGCATTCCTCGCACACTTTTCCTGATTAGAGTCGCTAGAGGAATCCTCTTGTAATGTACCGTTATTTAATTCACAGTTTCCACGACCTTTCCCTGACACCTTGAAATTTACTGACCGACAATTAGGCACCTTTGAGCAAAATGCGCCACATTCGAACTCGTTTTTTGCCTGGATTTGTCGAATGAGACAGTCCCTCAACTTTATCCCCTCCTTCTTTTTGAAAAGCACCTTATTTGTAGAGCTGACCACAGTTATCAGGGTCAGGCAAATAAAAAAGACTTCCCAACAATTCATATTGACGCGAACAGTTCGAAATAGCATATCAAACACGAATTAATGGCAGGCGGACCACCAAGTCTGCAAAAAGGCAGCTGCTATCTGTGGGTAATAACGAACAAATCATATGCTTGCTTTTAAATACTAGATCTAGGTTGTTTACGTAACAAAACAGCTGTTATTAATGTTGACATTATGCGAGCTATCATGGATTATTTAGGACTGGATATGAAACTTTCTGACACATCCTAGTTTGGGAATGTGACGTATTAAGTCTAGTATTAGGTAGCGACGACTGATTTCGCATGTGTCTGTGAATAAACGGTTGAATGAACGGTTCGTCTGAGTGGAATTATAATATACTCGCCTCGGCAATACTGCTATTTGCCAGCCATCGGTTATTTGAACGTACTGAAACGTTTGTTCGAGTCTACAACTGTGGAGCTTCGGTCAATTAGCCATTTCAAGAACAAGAAGAGAGACATGTAAGTCGAGTTTCAATCAACAGGGGACAAGATTTGCCGATTTGCAATTGTTAGCTTGCCCGAACTGTATTTTTATAGAAAAGTGCTACTGTAACAATATGAACGAAGACAAGTTTGATATACTACAATATTCTATATAAGCAAAAGACGAATATAAGTACTGTCTATACAGACATCGTGAAATTTAGGTAAAATGTTTATAAATTTAGGAAATTTCATGCTTATACCTTATCTGTAAACTTGTAACTAAAGCCATTAAAATATTGGCAAACTTCTCAAACGATTTACACATATTTGATTATATAACTTGCAGTTTGTTTCTGCAAAATTGCACTTAGCATATGAACTGCATAATATCTGTGAAAAGCCTATACATATTTTTTCAGAAAAATCAGTGACCTATAATTGTGTACAATGTGTGTAATGAGTTGAATTTTTCCAGTGATCGTTGCGTTAATTATGATAAACGCACAATTTCAAATTTTTGATGGATGGTTCTCTACTGAATCTCTATATACGCCGATGTATTACAATAAACACGCTAAGCTAAAGGCTTATAGCTGTTTGCGATAACTGTAAGATCTACGCAGCTGGAACGCTATCGGCCATAAATACCATGACGGTAACATATTATCGTGATTACGTAGAGCCAGGACCAGGCCCTTCCTTGAGAATTCAAAAAGTTGTGGTGGTGCCTAGGCAGTGTAAATTACAATGTAAAGCCAAAAGCGAAAAGGTGGTAAACTCTTAAACATTTCGAGCGGAAGTCCTTCATCAGAGCGAATGATTTGTTAGTGTCATTGCTTTATTTTGTGGCTTTTTGGTACGTCAAAGTAGTAAGAGGGATTATTTTAACGGTACTTTATATTCGCCTACGGAGGAAAAATCAAGGGGATCGGCCTCGGTGAGGCTGAAGAGAAAATGACCATAACACAAATATTTATAAGCAAACATTGCACTTTAGGTAAGCCTGTGATTAGACTAGACGCGTCATTCAGGTTTCTCTAAAGCTTTTTACGGTTGTCATGGGGTTTTTGGATTCGGAGAAAATTAGGTTAATATATTACCAAGTTAGAAAACAGAGTTTGTTTTTGCTACTTAAGTTCTTACGTCGAGACAATTATTAGTAAAAGAAAATTAAAGTTGTTATATACTTTCCAGAACTTTAATTTCAGTCTTAAACGTCACCATGATCGTATTCCAAGTAAAAGACCTCTACTTCAGTTGGAGTGAATTCCTCGTTTCCCGCCAGAAGTAATCTTGCCGCATCTTCGCCCATTTGATACCCGGATGGAAGCTGGTAAGTATAGCCAAAGTTGGTAGACCCGGATGGGGTACCTGTGTTTTCATCTCTCCAAATCTTAAAATCATTACCTTCGCCGAACGTCGGACCAACGTCGGGGTCGCTGTAGATGGCTTGTTTTGCTTGGTTACTTTGTATTAACGATTTGAATGCTGGTAGGTTATCGTTGTTTTTTAGAGAAAACAAGAAACTATTCTGGCTTTCTTTGAAACCTGTATATAATAAAAATGTGAAAATCTGACCTCGAAATAATACTATAATCAGTACACCCAAATGGCAACATAATCTTTAAATAACCTTTGACACAAAAGAAGGGTAACGAAAAAATACGACAATCCTTCATCATAGCATCGTTTTAATGTTAATGATTTTTTACATTTTATAGGTCCTCCCTACATTATGAACAATATAATATGCTGTGATGGAAGAGGCGAATTTATGATATAAAATTGTAGAGGTAATTGCTGTACTGTTGCCACGCCAAAAATGACATCAAAATTGTTTTGTAAGTTATTTTACAGTTTTTCGTTTACTTGCTTCGTTTTTGAGTTATTTCAGTTTGTTTACAACGTGTAAAGGTTTTACGTCATACATTCATGTAAAAATGAGTTGACAAAGAAAGTCTAGTTTGCCTTTCATTATCTACTAAAACGACTTTCAAAAGCTTTATCAGTAGCTAGCATAGTTTTACTATAAGACAATGACAATCTAGATATCTAATTAGGTTCCTTGTCAACTCATCATGCGTGAATGTATGACGTAGAAACCTTTACGCGTTGTAAACGAACCGAAATAACCCAACAACTTACAAAATAACTTTAAGAGACCTTTCAGGTTGGGCAATAATAATTTTCGTTTCATATACACTTTAAACACCTCGACTCCATGCAGTAATTGTTAGTACACCGATATTCATGACTTGTAATATAATTATAGAATATTTGTTAATTGGCCACTTACTGAGGAGTTTTCTGCACTGCACAGCAGCTGAAGTTCCCCCTTCTGTCCAGATCCACAGCGCCCCGGATGGCACTTGGGAGAACGACGAATACCACGGTCCATTGCTTGCCATGTTGGGTCCAAACTCGAAAGCTTTAGGCCAAATAGTGCTAGCAGTGGGAGTGCCATCAACACATTGCCATGACGTGTCTGAAAAAATACCATTACTGAGGGACACAAGCATTGCGCCTGGCGAACCAGCACCATTACCTCCATGGATGGTCAGTAGTTTAGTACCGGCTGGTAGCGTGAATGATTCCAGCTGACCCCAGTTGCCGCCGGCATCGATAACCTGGTTACCATCGGCATAGACAAAGCCGTTATTGTCTATAGTTACGTAGCCATCGATAGCTTCCGTGGAGCCTGTGAGCATAAGGAGAATGTTTTGTCAAGTTCAGTCAGTGGCGGCGCGAGGGCAACTACCCCCGGGCGCCAAGATTGGGGGGGGGGCGCCGTAAAAAAAATAAAAATAATAATTTATGCAATTTCATCACGTAAACATCGTTTACGTCGATACATATATACATCGTATACATCGTACATTTATTTAGTTTCATCACGTATACATCATGCACGTTTATACATCACGTAGCAATATGTACATAGGGGAGGGGGCGCCGAAATCGCTCTTGTCCAAATTGTTTACATTCGGAAATTTCTTAATAATATGTGCCAGACTGTCAGCTGGTCGTACAATTAATTTACACAAACGTAGTTTCGGCCTATCACGCTTCGTTGCGTCGGTCTTAGTGTTCGCCATATATTGTAGTATTTTGTTTGTTCCAATAGTAAAAACTAAAAACAATTTTACAAACGGTGAAAATATAAATACAAGAACAAGAATATAATAAGTTATATAATAAGTTAATAATGTATATTAAGTTATTAGTTCTTCAGATTTTGGTTTAATTTTAAAGAACTTGAAAACTTATATTTGAGAACTTAATAGCTAATATGTCAATAACAAGAACAGATATGAAAATTATTATCAGGCTGAAAAACAACTAGATGTTAAAAGCTTACTTCGCCAAGAAGCATCCGTGTAGCCACCGAAAATGAATTGATCAACTTTCACAATTGTAACAGTTGGTCCTTTATCGTCGCAAAACTGATGAAAAGCACTTGGGTCAAAGCCATGTTCGGACCCTCTGTAGCATAGCTGCCAACTTGATTCATTGTCCAACCACGTTGTTAGTTGATCCACATAATTTTCTTTGCCTTCCAGGATTGTTGATGTGTAGAGTCCAACTAAAAAACGCCGCAAAACGGGAAGTGTATACATGACCAGAATTATGTTTAAAGTGCCTTCACCCCCCAAAATTAAAAAAAATATATGAAAGGGGCCCAAGACGTTTTCATGGGCATCGCGGCCAAATATTTTCCAAGTTATGCCCAGTTGTACTTATAATTTCATGGTTCACGCCCGCGGGAGTGTGAGATTTACCTTATAATACCCCCTATGAGGATTTCCTCAAAATACTCCTTCTTTATGCATAGTTTTGGTCAGTACGTTACAATGTAATCAATGCAACTGTTTTATAGCAATTTGAAGCAAGTGGTATTAACGTTTACAATATCTCTTTTATCAATGACATCATAGTGCAAGTTATCGATTTCAGTGAACCACGAAAATACTCAGATTGTGCTGCCTTCACCATGTCAGAACATGGGAACTATTTGACTAAATTTAATGAATATTTTAGCAGAATCCATGATTATATTAATAATCAGGTGGGAAAGTTGAAAATGCACGAACTTCGCCTAGAAAATTATCGAGTAAGCCAATTAACAACCAATATTGTCCTGTATATCATATGTTTAAAAAGCATGTCCAGTCTTTGTCCAGTCCATGAGTTAAACAATTGGTCTGTTTTACGTTTTTAAAGGTGACCTGAACCGGAAAATTTTTCGTTTCATCTGAAAGAGCAGTAAAAATGATTTAGTAAGGTATTTCACTGCAGTATTGTCCTATCGCTCTTAGTTCACTGATAAAATCAAGGTCACACGTTGCATAATAG
Organism: Virgularia gustaviana; assembly: GCA_025770025.1. Classification (NCBI taxonomy): domain Eukaryota; kingdom Metazoa; phylum Cnidaria; class Anthozoa; order Scleralcyonacea; family Virgulariidae; genus Virgularia; species Virgularia gustaviana. The sequence goes on from JAOTOK010036634.1 coordinate 6,994, forward strand.
AGAGCTTAAGCAACGACGACGCGGACGTAGAACGCGGGAACCTCAAACTCTTATATTATTAGTGAGAAAATAATAATGCTGATCCCAAGGGACATTGTTCACGCCGTCTTCGTCTTGTTTACAACGCCACAATAGAGAGCTTTAGCAACGAGGACGGGAACGGCAACGAAAACGTAGAACGAGTTTCGGAACATAGAAAAAGAGCACTGTTACATAACTTACTGGTGCGGATTGTACGCTTTGAAAGACGATTTTTAATTAGTATAAAACATACAAAACAGATATGTTAGAAGAGCCAGAGCAATTTGCAAGCAACGGCCTTCAACGTTCTACGACGTCGACGTTGTCTTCGGGACGTTAAACGCTCACTGTGGCGTTGTAAACAAGACGAACACGACGTAAACCATGTCTCTTGGGACCAGCATTATTATTTTCTCGCTAATAATATAAGAGTTTGAGGTTCCCGCGTTCTACGTTCCCGTCGTCGCTGCTAAAGCTCCCTAATATTGCCATCATGCGCGTGCTGGGTAGGGCTCGGGAACTACTCGGGAATTGCTCGGGAACTACTCGGGAATTGCTCGGGAATACGAGATGAATTACATGGCCTTCGGGATATGCCCATTCACGCGATTGTATCGCATCTGAGGTATCCTGTTGTCTGAGTCTGAGTCTGAGCCTGTTTCATTAAAATTCTCTGGTTGTGTTCCACCTTATAACACATTTTGTCAGCAGAATCCTCAAACACAACATCAGATCTAGGTTGGCCCATTGAACTCTAGTACAGGAACGCTAATTAGCTTGGGTTACCACTAGCCAAGCTCCCCCTTGTAGGTTTCGCATAACCCGGATTTTTAAATGGTATTGATAACAATATAGCTAGGTAGTTTGGTACCCTGTCATTTATTTCAAATGATCTTTCTTAACCCATTATTAAAGTCAGACACGGTCTTTATAGATTTTACTCTGACCAACGAGACGATTTTACTCGTAAATGTGGTCCCTCCTGACTTTAAAGGTTAAAAACTATCTGCTTGGCTCCTACTCCATGCCAATTTGTATCCCATGTTTGGATTTGACAAATAACAGGGAACTTCCGGCAATCTTACCTTAGAAGTGTTTAACTGCTTGATTCAATAAGGATTAATATTTAATAATTGTGATGACAGCTAATTAATTAAGTGTAACTTGGTTATGTAATCCAATTTTGAAATCTAGCTAATCATGCTGTTGTCTTGCCCCGAGATCTTTGTGATTCCCCTTCAGGCGGGAAAATGCCAGAACCTGAAAGTCCTCCAACCTCTCTAACACAACATTTTGGTGCTTCCGTTCTGTTACGGATCACAGTCATAGCTTCACGTCGACTACGCACTTTCTCACGGCCTAAGTTTGAAATACGCAGTGCCAACCAACCGAAACCGCTACCCCAGCCCATAGTCAATAGAGTAGTAGATGGTCTGGAAGCTTCACAGCAATTCAATAGAAGCATTATCTATGTTATTGTTCAGGTTTATGCAAGTCTGTGAAACTTCGTCATCACATGTCCATTGTATAATAGGAGTAACCAACCTTGGTTATTCACCAGTAAGATTGCCGAACAATAGCCACGTTCGAAGTCGTCATTCGGGCTGACCGCGGTTAAATACAATAGACACGTAATGACGAAGGTGCACACCACTTGTATAAACCTAACTCAACATAGATAATGCGGACTTCTATTGAATAAATATGAAGATTCCAGCTACCCTTAACATGAAGAAATAACCAACATTTTCTACGGTATCTCATGATGTCCCTCCACAACCTGCTCTTCGTGTACAACTGGATCCCTACGTGAGGAGAATGAAGCATAAATAAGCGGGGGGTTGAAAAATTGGAAGAAGTGCATTCTTCTGTGTTCTGAGCAGAAATACTTGATACCAGACTACATATGATCTTTATATCAGGCTGAAGCTCTTGAAAAGCACTATTTGCTGTGAAAATTTCCAAATATTAGCTCGAAGTTCATGCAAATATTTAGAAACATCAATAACAATTACCGTAAATGTCCTTGAAATTCATATCAGAAAATGTAGAACTTTCCAACTGGGTTTTTCACTAAGGCTTAGTCACTAAGGCTGGGAATATTTGTGATCAAATGAAAGAATGGTGTCTTAGTCTAAGTTGTGTCTAAGTTGTGTCTAAGTTGACATGAGTAATTCCATAAATAATGAAAAGAAAGATTCCGGAGATCGCATTCCATGCTGAACCCTTATTTCATCAATATCTTGCTTTAGCTGGTCTTTTACACCTAAATATCTGTTGGTTGCAGTTCGTACATCGCTGTTTTTCACGTAAACAAATTTTTTTGTATGTAACTGCCTTGTGATTGTTTTTGCAACTATCTCAACGATACGCATGTTAATCGCCATTTTTGAAAAAAGGTCTACGTTTAGCGTTAAGTATTTCTGTTCAAAATGCGAAAGACTATTTTGACTTCATGCTGGCAACAATGCGTTTATCTGCAGTTAGCGTTTCAAAACAATTGCGTGTCGAAGTACAAGTTCTGGAGCGTACGTAGTTACCGGCTGGTACTCAGTGTAATCATTTAGATTTGCAGTGACATGTGAATTATCACCATTGCATATGAGTTTTCACAACGACACCAATTTGGGATAGTTTAATTACCACCTATCTGCTGATCCCCAGGGCAATATGGAACCCCGAGGCCACCAACTGAGGGTAACTCAATGTTATCAGGGGCGTTATCAGTGGTGTGTCAACTTGGGTGGGTTGATGCAAAATTGTTTTGTTAGGGGTCGGAGCGATGCTCGCAATGAAAATATGGTTATTTTGATAAAAAGCCATTAGTGCAATTCTAAAGGAATGTCTTCTGATCATCGCCCTTCCTCTTGTATTTCTCCCCTGTCAAGCCAAGTAATTGCGAATAGGAAAAACATTTTATTACAAATTCATCGTCAAAACGATATAAATACAAACATAAATTATATTAAAGGGCATGTCCAGTCCGGGAGGTAAACAAACGGTTTGTTTATGTTTTGAAATGCGAAATTTGCAAAATA
>JAOTOK010036656.1:0-10051 GCA_025770025.1 Virgularia gustaviana
AATATGCGAGTTACATGTGGGGGACTAAGTAAGATATGTTTTGCGATGATACGATGATACGATGATACGAAGTCAGACATATCAAACTCTCTAATGACAAATGCCTATCGCGTTTCAAAGAGGCTCTGCGTCCCGTGGTGCGCTTATGTAAATCGGTCTAAAATTCGTAGTTTTTTCGTTGTTTTACTTCTTGTGTTCAAAATGCTGTTCAGTTACCTGCGGAATATGTAAGTTTGAGGACATTGCCATCCTCTGAAGCAATTTTTACCGCAATTAATCCTAATTTAGGCATGGCATTTTGAAGGTTAACTGCCGGCGCGCGCTATACAAAATGACCTTCTCGGGGCGGAAGTGCGAAGAAAAACTGGGAACTAGCGTTTGTACAATGTTTTGACGCCCAGTTACCACCATATATGGAAACTACATGTTTTGGCGCTCATTTTGATACCAAAATTATACATATTCATTGCGATTTAGCGGTGGCAAAATGGGTTTGTATCTGAAGCGATTTGAGGTCATTCTCCTCTCTCTCTTTGTATTGTTTACGTCATTAATGTATTCAGTTGGTGCAGTCGGCGATATAAACTACGGTCAACGTACATCTACTAGTAAAACAGACGACACTGTACCTTCGTTTACTTACGACATTAGCAAGTAAGTAAAATTTTGTTCTTATGTCCTTTAGATCTCTTCAAATATTTTATGTATTCGCTTATCAATCGTTCAGGGTTTCAAAGCGAACAATTATTGTATAAATTGTTATTACTTTGTTGCAGTTTGTTGATTTATACGCTAAGCAAGGAGAGACAACGAGCTAGTAACGAGTCTTACGAATCATGGCTAAGTGCTGTTGTACAACATATACTTCGCAAAGCAGGAATAAGTGGTGTTATCATTGGTAACCGTATTTTAAATGTGTTCCGTAAGAAAATTGGTACCCTTAGCTCAAAAATGAAATGTGCTACAAAAGTTGGAGGGAGAGCAGTTAAAGCCTTGGTGAACGTCTGGGAGATTGGCCCAAAATACAAATTCACCATATTTTATAACGAATTGGATATTGTGAACTTTGAGAATGAGAATAAAGAACTGAAAGGTGAAAAGAGAAAGCTTGAGCAAAACTTGGAAGTAGAAACCACCAAACGTTTGCGAGCAGAGGAACAATTGAAGAGCCTAAACAATGAAGTTAAGGCAGTCAAAGAAAAGAGCAAGAAAAAATTCAAACAAATTGTTAACAAGGTGGCCAAGCTGATCAGCAACAAGAAGACAAGAGGTCCTGATAAGAATAAAAGTTTTAGTAATTATTCCAAGCGACATCAGCTAAGAGTACGTAATCAGCTGAAGGACCAATGCTCTACAGCTCTATCATTTTTGGGTCACTACAATTTTCTACCCTCGAGAATTGAACTTTACAACTGTGAAACTGATGAAGTGGAGAGTGTCACCTTGCCCGACAATGAATTTCTTTTGGATGGTGTGGAAAATACAACTTCGGAATGTGAAATCAACAACTTGAACATGTGGCTTTATATTAAAGATAAGTTTAACATTTCCAATGAAGCTTGGCATGAAATTGCTATGAAATCCGATGAACCACCCTGCCTCAACAAAATTATAAAGAACATGAAAAAACTGAATCAGAACTGGAAGGTCAAGCCAACACCAGGGGAGGTTGATGGTGTCCAAATAAGTTTTAAAGAAGGCATTGTCAAACAAATAAGGCGTTTAAAATCCAATGGGGTGATCCAAGATGGAGAGACAATAAAGGTTAAAGTGAGTGGAGATGGAACTAATATTGGTAAACGAATAAATGTGGTAAATATAACATTCACCATCTTAAATGAAAAGCAATTGGCAATGAGTGAAAAGGGAAACTATATTCTGGCCATAATCAAGGAAGCTGAGAGTTATGATACCTTGTCGACAAGCATTTCTGACGTTGTTGCTGAAATGCAGCCTCTAAAAGAAATATCTGTTGATGATGTTAAATATAATTTGGAGTATTTTCTTGGAGGTGACTGGAAGTTTTTGGCTTGTGTGTGTGGCATTGGGGCAGCCAATGCTGACTATGCATGTATTTGGTGCAAGTGTGCTCATTTAGACAGATGTGATACAACAAAGCAGTGGTCAATTTTGGATGCAGAAAAGGGTGCTCGCAAATTGGATGAGATAGAGAAAAATGCTCGGTCCAGAAAAGAAAACTGCAAGTCTAAACCTCTCTTCGAATTCATTCCCCTCAGCCATGTTGTCATAGACACCCTTCATCTGTTCCTGAGAGTATCAGATAACTTGATTGCTTTGCTTGTAAGAGAGCTAAAATTTAGTGATGCCATTGCAAAGAAAAATAAATTTCCTAACGGCTTTAACAGAGAGAAGTTCACCCACATGGCACGATATGAAGCTTTTTTACAAGACTTAGGTATACCATTTCGTTGGTATGTTGGGAAGGAAACAAAGCAACTTGAGTATAGGGACTTAACAGGACCAGAGAAGGTCAAAGTTTTTCAAAATATAAAAATTGCTTCTTTGTTGCCAAATTCAAAATTCAAAGGCCAAATTCAAGAAATCTGGGATGGTTATTGGGACATAACAACCAAACTTAAAAATGACTTTAATGCTGAAGAAGTGAAACAATTTGAAACCACAATTACTTCTTGGCTACAAAAGTTCCTTACAGTTTATGAAGCCAAGGCTGTTACACCATACATGCACGCACTTTACGCACATGTACCAGAATTCCTTAACTTGTACATAAACCTGGAGCAGTTCACACAACAAGGCATGGAAAAATACAATGATGTCACATCAAAGAATTTTTTCAGATCAAGCAATCACAGGGGTGTTTCAGCCCTAGAACAAATTTTCTACAAGAAATGCAGAGTACAGTACTTGGTGTAGGATCTGGTCGCGCCAGCCTGTCATTGCAGGTGTAGTAGAACCCGCGAGGGGGAGAACACGTGTTTTGAATTCGTTCTTTGAAAGGTGTTTCTTCGTTACGAGAGATTAGTATCGGATTTTTGTGATCTTTAACTTATCCCAGAAGACAAATAGTCAGGTATATGACGACAATCAGTTTATTCTTTGAATTTGTATTACGTGTAAACTTAGCCTTGTAACGGTTTACGTTTAGAAACCACCTACAATACTGATCTAGTTGGCCGCGGGCCTCCTTGAAGGGACGTAAGTTTTGACTTTGTTATAATAAAAGGTTATTCAGATTGTGTCGAATTTTGTGTTTGCGGCGCCGTGCTAACGTGGTGGCTTGACTCGGTGCGTTTCGCTATTGTTTGGGATAAAGAACTTACACTTGGAAAATGCTGGGTGTGCACGGGTTAAAAAGCAGTATAAATGCTCTAATTGCCATTTAATTGGCCACACAATTAAAACTTGCACTGCTAATTGTACTTGCTGTGGTAGCCCAGTTTATTGCACTCATCTTGTAAAGCATGAAGGTCAGTATCAGCCAAAATGTTCTTTGTCTGCTGATACAGTAAATAATAAATAAAAATATACTATTATATATGTATAGTAATATAGCATTTGAATAGGAAAAATTATTAGTAAAAATCCTCTAATAAGGCATAGCCCACTGTGTTTTCACAGCAAAAATAAAGAATATGTGAACTAACAATAGGAATAATTTTGTTCCGCGAACTCTGGTTACACTTCAACAGAAACTGAGCACACCTTTTCAATAGGCCTTGTTTTCAAACATGATAATAATCTAGAATATAATATTATACTGCAGTGGAATTGAATCTTAATAGAGGATTAATGGGTTAAAAATTGTCTCAATACATGGGTAAAATATGTAATATAAATTTTCAATGTCTGCACTGACTTGCATACGTTTTACAATATAAATATTAATATGATTTTTACTGTTCTATCTAGTTCAATAACCTATTTTTTTTTATAATACAATAAAAAACTACATTCTGTCCTGATATTGCACCCTGTTCCCAGTGCCTCTAACAAATGTAAAAACTACCATACAGCATCCCTCAATCTCCGTCTTCACGAGCTTTCCCCCAATGATTTTAAACTCCTTGATGGATGCTTTCCTGGTTAACCAGTATTTTGTTGTGCCCTCTGCCACATAACAAAAATCTCCCCGATGATTAACAATTCGCTCGTCCCATTTTTGACCAAGAACGGTGTCTAATGCACGGTTTGTAGTAAGGGTGTATGTTCGTTTCCCCCTTTCTGAAATTTCCTGTACAATATTTCCGAGCACCATGTTGAAGACATCTTCCATAACGTCCACCTCGATCCTAACATCTGGATCGTCTTTCCTTCCTGAATATAAGCTACGCTTAACATTTCGATAGAGCACATCAACGAAATGTTTCGCTCTATCCTCCAAAGAAGCCGCCGTCAATGTATGTGGCTTCTCCTGCCGAATAAACGGGAAGTATTCGCCAGCACTCTCGCCATTCTCTCCATATGGTCGCCATTCATCATAACGTTCGTCGTATCCTTTGTAATGAATTCGCACAAGTTTTTTTTCACGATCCATATCTCTAACTTCAATTTCATATAGCTGACTATCCTTCTTGGGTTTCTTGGGTGGTTTCAAATGAAGAAAACCTTCTGAACCCACAAATTCGTCGATGTAGCGCCGAGGTTTCTGCGATACTCGCTTCGGCCTAGACGCCATATTGGTTCGAATTGAGCCTTTGACCGCGCGATTTTCGCGCTGAGGAGGTTGGACCCTGGTTTGATCAAATGTCCAGCCACAACGGACAAGAGTTTGATATGGTAATGACGTAATTATAGTAATATGCGAGTTTCATGTGGGGGACTAAGTAAGATGTTTTGCGATGATACGATGATACAATGATACGAAGTCAGAGTAATGACGTAATTATAGTAATATGCGAGTTTCATGTGGGGGACTAAGTAAGATATGTTTTGCGATGATACGATGATACGATGATACGAAGTGTTCCAGAGTAATCCAGTCACACACATGTGTTATTGTTTATTGTGGATCGAGGAGTGTTGTCGACATGGAAAACTATTGTGGGGGTAAGTGAATAAATTTAGCGAAGTCTCAGTATTCAACTAGTATCATGTATAACTTAGAACACGGTGGGATTACCCAGTTCGACAATTTCGTCAATGTTTGAAAATGTACGATGACTATATGTCTATATCATAATCATGTATTTTGTACTGTATCACTGTATGCTCGACGAATAGCTACATGTTTTTATAATAGAGTCTAAGAAGTTTCTAGGCGTAGGCAATACATGAAAAATGATTGCCACATGGCACCTATTGATTTCATGTAGTGCTAATATCGAAAAGTAATTTCGTGCAAATCTTTCATCATTATGTACGAGGGTAAAAGACATAATACAAGGTGCTTTTTGGGGTAATACTTCCGTCATATTTTTTAATTAAAAAATATATACTTATAATATAAAGTGGTCTACTTGAGTGCTACTATTGTATCATAATATTATGATAAGATTGGAAGAATTGTTGATGGTGATTGGCTAAAAACAATTCTTCTGCCCAAAAGGTATTAACATATATAAAATACTTAACAAATATAGATTATTACTTAACAAATATTATCACTTAAGATTCTTACTTATATTATTACAAGATTATTACTTAACAAATACTTAACAAATATAGATTATTATACACTGTCAATAAATTTATGTACATTTATATTTTATTAGAAAAGTATGTAAGTGTATGGGTGTCTGTATGTTCAAGAAAGTCAACAAGTAACATTTTAAGCATTTGCCTGTTCTTCACTCAAGAGATGCTGGTTGACAAGGAATCGTTTGATTGCAGGAGAAATGGCTGTGTGGCATGAGCACTGGTACTTCTCATTGTATATGTCATAAGGTACAGGTGCTTCAATGGGCCAAGGGTTGGATAAAGCTGGTGACTTCTTTACAAAGACAGTGGTTGGCTTGGGGGCTCTTGCAACCCTGGCAACTACTGTTCTGCCGTATGTTGGGCACAATTGCTGTATGGCCATGTCGTATTCTGGTGAAGTGGTGGTTTGCATTGAAATGGGGGAAGCAGATTGCTTAAATGACCGAAAGCTCACTACAGGACCTGGGAACGCCAAAATAGATGACTTCACCTGCAGTGTGGTTGGTTGCTCTCTCACCGCATCACATGCATCCTTCGTAATGGACTGGATAAACTGAAAATACACATAGGTACTAAATACTTTAGTTGTTTGGTTGTTATTTAGCATGATTGTTGACAGGCGAAGATGATATTATTACCAGGGGTGCATAATAAATGACCGTAAGTGAACTGTACATCATTGTATGGTTGAGAAAATTTTTATATTATGTTCTTTAAATAAAAATTTTTGAAGTGGAACAGCCATGATAATGTAGAGTATTTGAAATATAACAAAAAGGTATAAGAAATGTTATTTATAATTTTTTAGGGGAAATTGTGGAATTGTTGGTGTGGTAATTGAATTTAGCATGTGGAATGTGACAACGTTGCTGATGGACACCACAGTTTCATTTCATAAAATGGCATGCTAATCTATTTTGCTTACATTATGTGCTTATGGTAAATATGGGGGAAAGTATTTTTATCAGATAGACGGACCGTCATAGGCAGCCTGGTAATTTGGTCTTGCGATGCAAGTTGTAAATCGACACCATTATTCATTTCTTTAGAAAGACTTTGGGTGTGTGAAAATTGAAAAACTTGCTTAACACAAACAAACTGTCATACTGAGTACAGGTCCATTTAATTTTGGGTGGAGTGAGGTGGGGCATAAGTAGATAGGTAAGTTAGGTAAGACGTTGGCCTATTATAAATAATAAGAGGTATGGTGAAATCATTGATGAAAATTATACCTCACAGATAGCATCTTTTTGCTGTTCAAGGTGCGTAATGAAGTCGTTGGCCCTGGCAAGGACATCTCTCTCAATGACTGTTGGAATGTTCTCTATCTGTTGCCCTTGTAGTAGCAGCTCCAATGCTGCTGTGAATACATGGAGAGCAAGGGCAACACGTGGAAGGTGGTCTGATCGTTTGCTTTTTGGTGGCATTTGGCCATCAAGAATAGCGCTGTTGACTTCACTGGCAAATGCTTCGTTCATTTGGTTGATGAATGTCTGGGCATCGTCACTAAATGTGTATTCTGCTGATGTGCGGCCATTTGAATAATACTCCTCCATGGCCTGTAAGACATCAATTATTTTACAGGTAACATCAATAATAGTTTACGAAAGTAGGGACAGTGATTGTACAATTTAATATGGCAGCTGCTTACATGGGTAACACATATAAATTATTTAAAGGGAACTAAGTAAGTAGTAAACATGTGTCATACTGGAATTTTTCTTTTTGCATGTTTTTAAACGTAAGAACTTTGGTTTGTTAGTTATGCTAAATATTTCGCTTTCAGTGTCATTCGAAGCATAGTATCCATGGTCTTTAAAGTTAGGCTGGGACTCTTTCAATTCTCTACAATCTACTTAATGGGAGTGGAGGTAATTGTTGAATAAACTCAGAAAAATGTCTTGTCATATTTGAAAGGTAGTGGGGTAGAATGTCTATACAAATGTCATGTGGTCAAGGGTAGTTTAAAAAAGTGATAATTAAAGTGGGGTAGATGCTTATTTTTTATTATCAATATACAATTATACAGAGTGTAAGTGGACAAACCTGGAATACTGCCTCAAAGTCGCTGATGGCTTCCGTTTCTACGTGGGCATACGCTTCTTCTTGTTGCTGGGGAGTTGGGCGCAGTACCAAGGGGACCGAAACGAGAAAGCGATCAATGAGTCCATGCCCGTGGTCCATTCGCGCCACAACCTTCGCCATATTCGGCATCTGTGTGCATCCAAGGATGGAGAATGGTGTTTGCGGTGGTATCTCTCTGACTTTCTCCGTGCTGTAATGGTAGGTGGCTCTTTCTCCCGAAAACAGTTTGCATAGCAGTTGGACGTCACCACTTGCAGCTTCTTCATCGGATTTTAGCAGTTTGTTCAGAACGTCGTAAATTTCGGAGGACACCAGATAAGCCTTGCCGGCGTCTGCAAGTTTTTTCACAAGCGCTGACGAAGTTGCTCTTCCAAGAAGTAAGGTGTCATTGTCCTGGGTAATTGATAAAATCGGGGTAGTTGCGCCGTGTTCAATAGCTGCTGACTTTCCTGTACCGGGATAACCGATGACAAGGATATACAGGTTTGGCAATTGTTCGTGGCTTGAAGATCGTATCGTCGCATGGTTCTTTGCGAGGATAAACGCTGTGGTCGTGATAAGAGACGGGACGAAATAGCCAATTGAACTGCCAACAGAACACGGCTTGTTTGTCAGAAATTCCAGGACGGTTTGGGGGAACAACGTTGAATAATCAAACGGTATTCCGTAGACACGCTTCTGCAATGATGCCCAAGTACGTTGGTGTTGTCTTGCAACTTTTTTCAGCTGGTTACTGGCCATTTTGAAATTTGATGTATGATTTATAAAGTATATATAGGTTGACTTTGGACGTTGTTAAGCGATGAACGGAGCAGCAGGAATGAAGTGTGAGTTTTACGTACCTCCAAATTTATAACATTGTATCGGAAACATCAATGACTTTGGCAAGAATGGATGTGAGACAAGCGGTTTATTTGAAAAAAGCGGTAAACACTAGTTGCAGGAAATGCAACCGGGATGGTGCGATGGAACGCAATTGTCAGAAGCGGTGTGGCAAAGTTGTGCGCTGCGTACCCAGTGATAAACGAGACGAAACTGTATTAAAATGCCGGACGTGTGAGAAATATAGCTGGCGTTTCGAGCGAAAGCGCTTCATCAGAGCGGATGAGGTATGCGCTGTGGTAAAGGGCTGTCGTGGAAAACGTTGTTTCAAAAATTTTCTCACAAAAATATTATTTCGTCTCGTTTGCTCTAATTTCTATACTTGTTCTCGTCATAAAGCTTATTATGAAGTAGCCGTATTACTGCGTAGTGTAAAAGAGAAAAGTGAAGAGTAATGTATCAGTGTCATATGTCTGAATTGTGTGAAATAGTTGCATATTTTCACCATTCAATTAGTGCCCAATGCATGTTGAATTAAGGTTTTTGTTTGCTTGTTGCAATGGGTGAGGGAAGGTTTTTAACACGGTTTGTGAAAGCCAATTGCCATGAAACAACATTTTATGTACGTTGGTAAATCAGTTTATACGTTGGTTGGTGGTCATGTACATAGGGCATAGAGAACCTAATGAGAAACTAAAAGCGGTTGGGAACGAATATTTGCATGGACTTATTACAACACTGTCATTTTCACAACACTGTCATTTTCTGAAAACCGATTAACAGTAGGAGGATGGGAGGCTATATGTAATGGTATTGTTGCTAATGTTTACACACGCCAAACTTGGAAACGTGCGTTGACGATGGCGTCATTTTTCTATTTTGGAGGAGTTGGCGGTCGCGGCTTTCCATGACTTTAGCGCTAACCGTAACCGTAACCTGACCTTTCAATTATTGCTTAAAAGCACGATAGTGAAAAGACATTTGCATTATATGACAACAGTTTTTATTTTTGGAACAAACATGTTTCGACTTACATTAAAGTCATGTTCAGTGTGAAGTAAGCTATGATGATCAGGGTTGGCAGTTCCAAAAAGGGCTTGTGTCCAAATATGGTTTGAAAATTGGCCTAATTTGGTGAAAACAGGGCAAACTTCCTGCTACTCTATCCGGAGAGTAGGGCTAGTAGCATGTGGCCTGCATCACTGTATATTAAAACCTGGGGACCGGATTAACATGCTTTTCTGCTGTTTCTTTCTTTCTTTGCTCTACTTTTTACTTTGCTGTGTGAGTTGCGCGAGAGTCTAAGATTTTTTAGTGTGGTTTTGGTTCTGTCAATGCAGTCAATCACCGTTATAATTTTATAGAAGAGGTCTAAATGTATTAGAATAATCGTTGCGTGTGGCGACTTGCGAGACTGCAGTATTGTCCATATTTGTATCATGGATCTATATATAGAGCAGTGAGCTATAAATAGATCAGTGAGTAACACGGTTAATGCGAGCCTTTAGTCTATTTGGTCAGTGCT
>JAOTOK010036667.1:0-10049 GCA_025770025.1 Virgularia gustaviana
TTCCATGTCGCTATCATTGGCATTCAGTGGTTTTCTGCATTCGCCAAAGTTACAAGCGTTCGAAGTAGTAATCTTCCGTCTGAGTTGCATCCATGCCATTGTATTCGTACACGCACACGCATCGGCTTTTTCAACTTTTTTAGCAAAATAAAACACGAATCTTGAAGCTAGAATAAAGTTGATTTTAGTGGGATTAAGAAGTGTTCCCAATTGTGTACAAGACCAACCATGCTTGAAGTGTAGACAGGAAGCCTCCTGTGTTATATTCTTCAATTTTGTTTTGTATATGTTGCCATGCAAAACCAAACGAGCTTGTAGGCACCGTGCCGTATGTATCGCTAAGAATTGAACGTTTTCAATAGTACTGTTTGGTCACTTTTTCAATTGTTCAACAAGAATTAAAACAAGACAGCTATTCTTCAATTTTAGCCCTGATTTTTTAAACAACAACAAAGCGTGTTTAAATAATGGCGTGCAGCCAGACGAAGCACACAAGCGATAAGACAGTTCAGAGAAACGGTAAGACAGTAGGAAAGACAATACGTGGGTAATGAAATTTGGTTTAACATCATTCCAAGAGATGCCAAGAGTGAGCTTATTATTTTAACATGTTTCATGAAACAAAAAGACTGCAAACAGACCGTATAAATTTGGTACATAAATTGCATTATTGCAACAAAACAGCGTACGATACCCAACAACGCTTTATCCTCGATAAAAATGGTTGAAGCAAGGCGCTAGGCCAGCACCTACCGTCACCGAACCGTCTCAAGAAGTAACATAGACCGAAAATTTCTTTGAAAAAGTACTTGTCTGCTTTCTCCGTTTTAATTGCCCAGTAGGCTGCTTTGAACAAGCGACTCCGCACCCGACCACCCTGCCTGATTTTTTATTTCCCAGAATCTGGGAGACACATGACCAGACAATACCAGGGTCTTGGCGAAGCGGGAACGTAGTGGGAGCGGAGCTAAGAGCCTGGGTACGAGGTTGCTGTGACGCAGGCTAGTAATTAACCGACCGATCAACACAAATCGTAATGGCTATATTTAATGATATGAAGCATCTAGAATTTATTCGTCAACAAAAAAGCATTTAGTGCACGGTATAACCCAGTTTATATCACATACTTGTAGCCGAAACCCATGCAGTCAAAACAGCGGGACATAAAGTGGTATGTCCCTAATATAGAATGTGCTGGTTTGTGTGATTGGCTAAAGTCAGAAACGGTTTTCAATCTCATGAAACAGCTGTAATGTGATTGGCTAAAAGTAAAAACCATTTCGTTGCACTGCTATCTGATTGGTTGTTATGTGAAACCGTTTTCAATATTAGCGTTGTCAACGTCCTCATACATAAGCGTTGAAACACGCTTGTGTAATCAGTAGCATTTTATAACCGCGGGCAAATTAAAATAATTACACATTCCAAGTTGTCATGACCTTATTGGAGGATTTCTGTATTTACATACTGTGAACCCGCATGGTTGTTCACGCAACCGCTTCATTTTGAGAGAACAGACGGTACTAGCAGCAGTTTTGGAAACCAACAAATAAGGAAAAAATGATCTGGTCATGATGTGATTTACCCGCTTATAACCAAGTCAACAAGTCAACAAGTTAGTATAATTTTATATTTGTAAATATTCGCGCCATTTCTGAAATTGCGCGCAAACTTCGCGGCGCGCGCATTATCATTATGTCTCAATGTATTACGCATATAGGCATCGTGTTCAAGGAATATAATAGATACATTGGGAAATTTTTGATGAATTTGTTGGTCAATACATATAAGTTCTTTATGATGAATTAGAATTATACAGTTCTGTTTGCCGGACACTCTTCACTCACACTGCTGCTTCGGTTGGTCATTGTCCTTAGGAAATGGCTTTAGTAATGCACTAGTCAATGTAAACCCCCGCACCCCCCCGGCCGGGATATACCGGGGCATTCGACTTTTATCTATGTTAAATGACGTCAAATACTCCGCCATCCAGGGCAGATATGCTAGTCAAATGCCCTGGTTGGAGTACCCCGCTCCTTTGAGGTATTCCGAAAACTCTGCCCCCATCTTGTATACTTGTAATTAATATTAAAACAATATAAATCACAGATCGTACAGCTCGCAATATATCACATTCGCACCGTGACTTTCGCGAGCTTCCACACTCCCAATCAAAATTAACCCCCCAATGTCCCTTTGAGGTTTTCATGTCCCTAAATTTCCCAACAGAGGAGGAAGGTGGAAACCAATGCAACAAAAATTTTAATAAAAACGTTAATTGTAAAAGTGTCTTTGATATCATTAGCCTACACGCATTATTATAATACCGAGCCAAAATCAAATAGGTGGTGAACTGCCAAAAGTGTGAAAATTAGCTTTTGGCAGTTCACCACCTATTTGATTTTGGCTTGTTGTTTACACTGCCTACGCAGCACTACAACTTTATTATAATACCGTTGTTATATTTTGTGTGCATGCATGCTAATTTAAACATAGACCTTAAGCTAACAACTGCATGCAAAGACCAAATATGGTTTAGGTTTAAAGGGTATTGGCAATTTGCACTTAATTTGGAACCACAGCAAAAAATCAGTAACTGACAAATAGGTTTATTATCTCCTGCTCTTTTAAATGAGACAATAAAAAATCTATTGCCAATACCCTTTAAATAAAGTGTATTTTGTAACCGAGCTATTTTACAACATTTCTATATTCAGACCACATAGCAGCCAAGATCTAGAGAGCACTATTCCAGCGCTAGTCTTTCAACATGTCCTAGTCCTACTTCAATCTTCGGTCTCATTGCACAATGTCTATAGAATCGTATAGTCCTTTTTGCGAGAACAAGTATACAAGTTACTTAAATTAACCTCAACGAAGTAGCCTATTGGCATTTGGCTCTTTGTTTTCGTAAACCGTGTCGTCAATCACAGAAACATAAATTGAAAACTCTTAAAAAAACAAGTCACAATATAGTATGAGAGTGCACGCAACAGAAACCCTAAGATTCTAGGAATAATTAGTTACGTTTTCGGCCAAACAGTTATTGCAGACCCATTGAGTGGTTGGCACTTCCACACCCATACACTGAGCATGGTACTCGCTAATAACACAGTCTTTGTTAAAGCATTTTAAAACAAGTCCACATTCTGCCTGTCGACAAACACAAATGACTTCAGCACCAGGGTCTGAAAAAAGAACAATAGGCATAACTACAAATGCAACCAATGTGATCTTATTTTAGTTTCACATGCTCTATATAAAATACAGTATATAACCAACCTTGACAATCGACACAATACCATAGCCCTGGGGGCTCTCTCTCTATCCCTACACATGCAAAGTGGAACCATCCAATGTGACAATGGTCATTATCACATGCAATCATGTCGCCAAATTCTTCTTGCTGGCAGAAACAGTATGTTTCTTCGCTTTGGGTTTCTGTACGAAACAAAGTAAATTGCGATAAATCACAATTAATACTAAAATTAAACTTGTCTATTAAGATAGCTGGATTTACCTTCAAAATGTGTTTCCGGCAATTTTGATGGCAATATTTCAGGATTTTGTTTATTTTTCTTTTCTATAGAATGCATTAAAAACAAGCATGTCTGTTGTTAATACATGAAATAATCTAAAATAAATTAAGAATAATATCCAAGTAATCAATCAAGTATACATTTTATCATATTTATACACTACCTCTGTTCTTGGCTCTAGTTTTAGCAGCCTTAAGAGCCCCTTCTTTCCTTCGTTCGTGTATTTCTTTCAAATGAACCACCCAGAACGTTACATCTTCTACTGAAAGGAGACACTGTCTTGCCAGCTGCAAAATTTGTTCATCAGTTACTGCCATATTCAGCTTAAAGAGCCTGTTACATTCGTTCTTTATTATTTCGGTTGGGGGACTTATCATGCACTCATTTGTTCCGTTCCGTTTTATTTGATCGATACATTTCTGAGGAGGCAGAAAATGACCTGCACAAAAATTCTCGCATTCCTCGCAATTGCCTCCCCAAGGTCGCTTTGGATCAGGGATTGGAATGGGGAATAGGGACAATGGAGGACCACCTTCATACCACAGTCTTTTGTGGCGAGGTAAGCCACGTCTACACAGGGGATGGATGCAACCTTTCTTCCCGCATGGTAACAACATAAAGGCGTACTGTGCCGGTAAATTCTTAACCATATGGCTATTTCTAACATTCCATATGCTCTCGAATTGTTTGTACACATCAGGCTTGGCGTCACGCAAACATTTTTTCTCTTTGTCTTTTCCATTCAGGAAAACAAGGAGATCAGCTCTGCTATCATTATATGACTTTGAATTTTGGTCTTGTATGCTTTTAATCAACGTGATTTCACTTTCACCACACGGTGCACCAGATACTCTGTCGATAAAGACATCTGTAGCAGCATCCAGATTCTCTGCTAGTTTAGCTTCATCAACACCATTTTTGTTGAAGTTTGACCCACAAAGGGTAGAAGGAATGAAGAGATTTGATTGGGCAACTGCCAGGCAACCATTCTGTAGCTCTACTCTGTTTAAGTATGAACCGCCACTGTGCCTTGTGGTAACTAGAGTACATTCAGTTGCCTCAGACACATGCAACATTGTCCAGCGAAACTGAACTTCCTTGTGAACTGGCCCCTCGTCGCCTGCTCCGTCGACGCGAACACAATGCACCGTTTTGCCACTGATCCAAGGCTCTAACTCTTTTTTCTCTTTAAGCATCTGAAAGTCGCAAAAATGTTGTGTTGGGGTCTTCTCAAAAAGTTGGTGAGGTTTGACAACTCCTACGCACTTCTCAGCTGTATTGTCCGTGCCCATAAACATATAAGAAGTGGTTTGCAGCACAGAGTTGTATTTGTTAAGGTAATCTGTTCTTGTAGTCAGTTCCGGTTTCTCAGAGAGCGACGTTGCCTTTCGCAATTTATGTGTGTAGGTAGTGTCTAACCGAAAGCCCGCCTGGTCGTCACGATTTAAAATCATTTTGTCTGTGCCATCTGATAGTTGAAGAAGGTCTAACGCTTTATACACCGAGTTTGAATAGTGAGCATCGGGATTTAACTTCAACGTGAACCCTTTTCTTGCTCGACGTGACGTTACTTTGGCCACGCCTTTGTATCGTGTGGCAGAAATACGGCGTTTGTTGCGAGTAACACAAAGTTGAACGATTGTTCCGTAGCCAAATTTGCAATTGTACTTCTCTTCTAGATGTTTCTGGATGCGCTTATACGTTACTTTAGGCCCTTTCCGCCTCACATTGCTGTCAAAGGTAAGGACACCAGTCCTCCGCCACTGGTCTGCACCTACTCTTTTACTTTTAACGTAATCTTCGATATCCCGTCCAATATTCGGATACTTTGTCAAAGTGCGGGACACTTTTTTTGGTCGTTTCCTTCTCAATATAGATCTATCAGCAATTTCTTTGTTTATTTCTCTTTTGGCTTTTCTCAGAATAATGGCTCTTTGCTTTCTAATCAAGGCTTGACCTTCAGTTGATAAAGCATTATGCACACCCAGCCATGCTTCTCGGTCATCACTTTCCGAATCTGTACGAACTTCATCGTCAATAACCTCCTCTTGACTTCTCAGAAGAAACGCTTCGTGACTTTGTTCCACGAGTTTCCTTTCACTATCTGTTAGATTGCTCTGCTGTACAAACTCAGAAAAATCTGAAATAGTCTGTTCCAGTACGTCAGTTCTATTATGCAGCAGGTTTTGAAGTTGATTAGAAAAAGAAAACCAGTTACAGTTGTTTTTTCGAAGAATTGTTAGCAAATGCTCGTCGTCTAAGGTTGCACTTTTGGGTGTTTCTTTTTTAGAGAAACTCATAGAATCTCGAATGTGCTGCTGGCTATCTGCTTTTTTTTTCAAACTGTCGACATTCATTTCTGGTACTGCATTGTTTTTAGTCCGACAAAGGTCCCCATTCCTTATACCAGCATTTTCTTCGGAGGAAGTGACAATCTCAAACCCCGCCACATCTACTTCATTGTCATTTCCCTCGCCACTACCATCCCCTTCGGCACTGCTATAAAGATCGTCATTCTCGTCTTCATCAGAGCTATTCCCCTTGTCATTCCCTATGTAAATGCCAAATGATTCCAGTGTAGCATTTTCTTTGATACTAGCAAGTTGTAAGATAGTTCTTCGTATATCATAAGCATCTTTTAAAGCAAGTTCTATTTTTTTCTTAATGCCAGAGAAATTGTAGATACCATACTGTTGGCTCGCTTTTTTGTTACTGAGGCCCACTGACTGACAAGCAGCAAATTTGATCAATTTTCTGTCCTTCTCACTGGAGGCTAGTAAACATATTCCTTGGAGAGTCTCTTTAGAAAGGTGCCTTTTACCATTATTGTTGCAGCTGTTCAGTTTTTCGAACCATTCCGCAAACTGACAATAATCAACGTTTTGAGTGAGTTGTGTCACATACAGTTTTTGCGATCCCGGACCATTTAATGACAACAAAATAATCGCAACTGGTAGTTGCATTAGACGTCTGACTGCTTTCTGACTCGAGTAAGTAACTCTAGGAAAATGTGCCTGAAAAAGAAGTTTTAGTTCCACAATACCTTTACTAAGAATATCTTTTGCACAGGCCACTAGGTGTTCACACTCTTTGCAACTACTTCGATGACATGCTTTGCAGTATTGTATTCGTACTGTAACAAACTCGGATAACGTAACATCATTTATAACTGATTTATATACACCATCCTTTACTTTGTAAAACTCTTTATCAGAAAGTTCACCGACTGCCCACTTACGGTATCCCATCAGACCAAGGGACTCCCCTTGATCGTCTCTTTGGATAAAAAATGATCCATTTCATGCAGTTTTTTCTCGATAGATGGTTCCTTCTCCATACGTGGTTCCATCACCATAGTTGGATTCTTCTCCGTAGGTGGTTCCCTCTCCAAAGGTGGTTCCTTCCCCAAAGGCAGGCTCATCTTGATGGGTGGTTCCCTCTCCAAAGGTGGTTGCTCTCCCATAGGTCGTTCCTTCTCCATACGTGGTTCCATCTCCATGGTTGGTTCCTTCTCCATACGTGGTTCCCTCTCCATAGGTGGTTCCTTCTCCAGAAGTAGTTCCCTCTCTACCATAGGTGGTTCTTTTTCCATGGGTGTTTCCTTTATTTCGATAACTTCCACTGCACTTTCGATATCCCCTGCGTTGTTTGAAGTTTCTTCTGAAAGATTTTGCTCTTGTGCTTTGAATAAACTTCGGATATTGGCAGTTATCATCCCAGCTTTTTTCTTGGCTGTTGTTACTTCTTGTTGCATTTCTGATCCTGATCCTGCCTCACATCGTACTTTTCTTTTCTGTTTTAATGCTTTGGATTCCTTTTCAAGAAGTGATTTCAGTTCAGATTGGCATGCTCTTTGGTTACGCCGCAGCTCCATAATTTTTTCCGAAATAACAATTGCTTGGTTGAACTGCTGAGTGTTGCTGTATTTTGTGCGCTGTTTCTCACTAAGAGCCAGCTGGGCTTCTATATCCTCGAGGTCTTCTTTTAATTTGGTAATTCTTTTGGATCTTAGATCTGGATTTAACTTTGAACGTTTTGGTAGTGGCTGTTCACCCTCTAGTGCCTTGGATCTCGACTTTTTCTTCTTGTACTTGTATCCCTCTGAATCTACCTTTTTTACTGCAAGTTTTGTCAGTTCCTTCTTATCAAACAAAAGAGAATTGTTTTCACTGCATAAGGAAAAGGCTGCATCATTTATTGCTGTGTGGTAATTCAATAATTTATCATCTGGTTTTAAGCTATATATTTTGCTGAGCTCTTTAACTTTTTCTTCACTCATTGGACCAGCCTGTTCTTCAGTACTATTTACCTGGAATATATTCATATAATTTAATTAGCTACAATTAATAATGATATTCAGATTTTTAGTTTCAATGTTGAGAACAAGCAATACTTTAAATGTCCAGTGAAGTCAAAATGAGCTACAATGGTTACAGTATTTCGGTGTTTGACATGTGAGATTGAGGCATGGTACTTAAAAAAACTAGGGGGGGATCAAACTCCCATAATTAAGCCAAACCCCACAGTCTGCCTTTTTGGAATCAACTTTTTTTATAATTAGTCAAGAGTAAAAAATAATAATGCCCTATTGAAACTAGTTGTTAAAGTACCTATAACCCCAAAATTCAAAAAAAATATATGTAAAAGCCAAGATGTTTTCATGAGCGTTGCCGAAAGAATTATTGGAATCGGCCAAATAGTTTTCAAGTTATGATGTGCTAAAGTCAGCATGATCAATATTTTTGTGGTTCACTGGGACCGATAACTTGCATGACGTCATTTATAAATTGTCATATTGTAAATGGTAATGCTACTTGCTAAAGTGAGTTAAAACTGTTATAAAACAGTTAAGGTATTGCATTGCAAACTACTGATCAAAACTAGTAATGAACAGAGAAGTATTTTCGCAAGTAAAACTGCATGATCCAGTTTGTAATTTGATACCTTGCGTGACGTCATACGCCCACGGCCGTGAACCATGAGTTAGCAAATTTGAACGGGAATAACTTGGAAACTAGTTGGTCAGTTTGTCTGATTTGGACCGGCTCCTTGCAGTGTACCAGTGTTTAAGTTTATATGTTACAGTGGTACTTTATTATTTTTAATATGTATAAGAGTTAAATATTTATTTCACCTGAAGTATTGGACCATTTTTAAGTACACCTTCCTGAAAGACAAGAGTTGCCTGACCTTTTCCCTTTGCAATGTTAGACACAATTGTACCTGAATAGAGATCAATAAATGAGAAAGATACAGACATACCCTAGAAGCTTCATTATCTACAGCTGTATGTTATTGTCTAGCTTTATGTATTTTGTGCACCTTTGTTGCCACATGCCCCTTGTAATTATTAAATGCAAACACCAAAAGAGGGCAACCAACCTTGATTAATAATGCATGAGTCTGGTTGAATTTAATTACATTAGTGCTGGCTATCATTCCCTGACTGTATTAAAATGCATGTACTGAATAGACATGTATTAAAAACTGCAGATACAACTGGTTCAGAGCCGACTGCGGTAATTCCAAAACTGTGGGACACAAAGCAACTCGGTATTCTGCCAAAATCAGATTTTATTCCAAAAGTTAGGAAATGATTGATGCTTAAAGATTACAACTCATTCATGTTTTTAAATGAGGTTCATAAAGTAAAATATTTGACATTTGTAACACAACTGTGATTTAGAGATTTTTGAATGTAGTACTTTATATTAATTAAAGAATTGTCTTCATCAGGGGTGAACTGCAATGGTAACGAGACCCCAAGATACTATAAAACAGGAGTGTCATGAATAGGAACTTCTTAAGTTACATTCAATAAATCACCTGATTGCTGTGAACTTGTTACCATTCAAAGACCCTATTAGGCATTATATTAAAATGTTTTACATTTTTTAAATTACCTGGCTGTTTTGGTTTTATGTTACCAATCTATATTAATAAAAAGATAACAAGATGTTATATACTAGTTAATATTTTCAATCAGATACACTGGCCGAAATTGTTCAAAATAAACTGTGTATAATCTTCGTATAATCTATATTAAATGCATCATACACAAGGCATGTGTATACTATAGATACTGATTGCATGGTCACCACCAAGTTGACAAGCAGGAGCTAGTTTATAATATCAGAAATAGCAATACCTAACAATTAATTAAAACACTTTTAAATACCTTTGCCTTTGTTTGGCACTCATTTGTTCCAGTGTCAAGCCACTGCGGAGAAATAACAACTGAAAGTTTATCCCCTCCAGATAGTGATACATCTTGATCTTGCAAATTTATATCGACATACTCTTGAAATTCTTTATCGTATTTCTGAATCAGTATATCGTCAATATCTTGTTGGATTGAAAAAATGGTTTTGATCCTTGCCAGCAAATCCTCCTTTGGGTTTAAAACCAGCACTTTTTTGCTGGGACCATACTGAACAAGACGCCCACTAGGCGTTAACCTTGGGTCGGTGAATCGATGCACAGGGTTTAGAACTTTAGCAGAGCTAACTG
>JAOTOK010036700.1:0-10044 GCA_025770025.1 Virgularia gustaviana
ATACGATGGTTTTCTCGCGCGCTGAATACAACTACCAGCATGCTTTGCGGGCATATTGCGAATTATGGGAACCGGCCTATAACAACAAGCTGAAGTTTTCCACTCGAAATCCAGGTGACATGTGACCAGCCACAACCAGGGTTTTCGCTCCAGCGACGTAGGGACGGCCGGAGCTTAAAACCCTGGTTTGCGAGGTTGCCATAAAGTATCATTAACATAAACAATTACGTGCAATTATGTATCATCTGGTAAGAAAAACAAGGTGAGATAAAATGAGGCGGTCCAATATGGCCACCACCGGCTTCATCTTCCTTTACATACATGTGAGCTATCCAGTCTCAATATTTAAACATGTCATGGTAAACCCTACTCACGTCATGACCATCATCATCATCTTGATCATCATCTTCCTCGTCATCATCGTCATCATCATCATCATCTAGACCAATTTCGTCATCATCATCAATGCTTGTCTTCGAAGGTGATATCTCCTTGGGCGACTCGATATGGTACTCATCCAACAGTTCGTCGTTCGATCCGAAAGGTTCATCATTCGTCATTTCACTATCATCCAAATCGGGCTTGTCATCCGGAGATGGCTTTTCGTTGGTGGTGACACCCACATTGTTGCCATTTGTTTCGGTTTTACCACTGACGAACGCTGGGACGGGAAAAGTAATGAAGAAATCAAAATATATACAATATATACGAGATTTCGCCAATCGAGACGTGTTATCAGTTAAATAAAATTTCGAGTAAGTGAAACTATTCATCTAAAGGCCTGAATCAGTAGATTGTAGAATGTACTGAAATGTAAGCATAATTGAACATCACGTTATCTCTCTGCTCTAGTAATACCCATGGTCAGGCAGTCATATCTATCCTCTTTCTTGGCTTGGTGAACGATTATATGGTGTTAAATACCATGCGGCACTCATGGTCTACCTACCCTCATTGTTAGAGACACCATCCGTCGCAGCAGGCTGCTGTTGTTGGTTCATGTTCATACCAATCGACGAGACACTACCAGCACCAGCATCACCCATTGAGGCACCACCATCATTGGATGTGCCACCATAACCCAAAGTACCATCACCAGTCTGCTGTTGGTTAAATCGAGTATCCTGGTTCATTGTATAATCCATTTGACCACCATTATAGCCAGTATTAGCAACCTGGTCACGACTCACCAGATTCGGCGGCGCACCACCGATAGGTCCTGACGGCGCCACGGCCGCGTCCGAGTTCGGAACGGCATATGTCGCCTGAGGACCATACTGTTGAGGAATGGCATTGTTGTTGTTGTTGTTCAAAATCGAAAAACGCTTGTCCAGTTGCCTTTTGATGACATCTAAAAAGACCAATCAATCAATCAATTAATTTTTAATTAACTAACCCACGAATGAATGAACCAATGAACGAGCCAACCACCCACCCAACCACCCAAAGTATCAGCCAGCCAAACCACAGATCTATGAACTAGTTTTCTGGCCTGAAAGCAGTTTTCTAGTAATATACCTCGGTAATCCCATTATCCTTTTATTGCACATACCAGAACTACTAAAGTTTTCCCCTTGTCGCGGAGTAAAATTGTCTGGCATTAATAAACATAATAAGTCTAAAGTTAGACACTATGCAATAAAGGAATAGTAAAACATTAGGGAGACTTTGAAGATGTTCATGAAAAAACATAGTAAAGCAGGTTGTTCACAGAAGTTTGTTCATTTTGTTCTGAATATACTTATGTAGAACTCTAACGTCAAATGCGGGATCAAGTCTCATTTTCAGCAAACATAGTTGAAGAGAGGGTCTTAACTCTTTTGTAACCATGAACAGTCTTTAGTATTTTATTCTGTCTAACGCCAGACGATTTTACTTGTCAATTGGGAAACGCCGGGTGCCAAAGAGTTCAGGCTCGATTAAACGACAATGCGATTCGATGACGGTTGCAAACTGACTTCCGTTTTACGACACTGTCATGAACTTTCGTTCACTCTGACCAATTATGAACTGGTTCAAATTTTGGTAAGAGTTGGTTAAGAAAGAAAGGAAGTCGGTTGCGGTAAAACGAAAGCAATAATTTGGAATTCTCGTCGACTGCCATCCTCCTTTAGTCGGGCTCTCAATATTTACTCTTTCTAACACCAGATAGTTTTACGAGAAAAAGTCAATAGGTTGGATGTACATTATACTGATGTGCATTTGGACTACACAAACAAATCTTTACAACTAATCATGATTGTATTTCTTGTTTCAAAACCTTCATTTCTACTTAATTAAAGGTTTCATCCGAACTTCCCAGGAAAAAAACTAAATCTACATAAACGACCTGTCAAACCCGGTCATTAGTTTCCACGGATCAATAGATCGGCTAAAGCGTAGCGTTATTCCTAATTTTGTATCTCCTAGTTTCGTTTAGATAATAATTGCTACATAATATTATGTATCGTTGTCCGTTATATCAATCTAAGATGATACCTTTTGTGTTAAAATAATATATACCCGGCTAATTTTAATTGTCTTGTAAATAAAGGTCAATTGTACAATGATAATGACTGGTAGTGGTAATTATCCGAGGTGTCAAAACGATGCACATATAATGAGCTGGTTTGATGTAGTTACATCTAATGTATATGATATCACTTACCTGGGTCTGCATTCCCATTAACTCCATCCTTATTTGGCCCGACAGCCCAAACAAGGTAGACTAGAAGGGATAGGGTGACAAACTGCATACTGCCAACATGGATTCCGTCAAGGAATTGGCAGCAACAGAAAGAAACTGTCGCTTTTCAAAACGGGTGTCCGCACCACGCGTAAAATCACTTTAAAGTTGAGAACTATTATAGTTTTCGGCCGTTTCCTCGCACGTTTCTTAATCGTAAAAAAGGACGTGATATTGTTTATAGTTCCCGTCCCTTTGTTCCCTGTCACAAACAGTGGTTGCAAAACGTTGAAATATGCATGGCTTCATTTGACGTCGTTGAATAATAACGATTGGTTACGCTGCATTGAAGACAAGCAAAAACACATCAGGTGGTACCAAAATTAAATAAAAACACGAAAAGAGAATTTCATAAACAATGTGTCAACGTTCTCACGACGCTATATATTCGGCCGTCAGGGGCCGAGTAAACCAGAACGAGAGGCGCAAAAACATCACAGCACTGAACGCGCAAAAACATCACAGCACTGAACAGGCCTGTTGGTTTAACAGGCCCTGAACATGCTGTTAACATGCGTGGACAGGGCGGTTGAATCAACAGGTTTCAACAACCTTGTTGTAACAGCACTGTTCAGGCCTGTTGATTTAACAGTCCTGTTCACGGCTGTTGGAACATGGTAAATAGTGCCTGTTAACAATAAAATTGTTTCAACACTGAGCTATGAACAGCCCTATTAACAGGCATGAGCAGTAGTGCTAACACTTATGATAAGGTATGATAACAGCGCTGTTTTACCTGGTCAGCTCAGCTAGGGCTGTTCAGACCTGTTGAAAACAGCACTGGACAGGCTGTGATACTTTTGTGCGTGTAGATGAGAGTTGCAAACTGGCTTTCGTTAATCCGGTCTTTACACTAATTTGGCCGCGCTGTTTTCAACTTTTTTGTACTTTGTAGCTATTTCGTGCGTACGAAACAACATGTTTCTCGCTGCTAACCCATAATAATATAATACAATAATTATATTATTATAGAGGGCTATAACTATATAATAATCCAAAGCGGTTTACAGTTGGATATCGCACAAAAATCCAAAAACTGTTTCGGCTCTTAGAATCCGCCCGTATAGGTATTGTATTCGCTTTTGTCACGTTATGGTGGTATTCCCCCAAAAACTTTTCAGACGATAAAACAACAAAAAATGTTAAAGGTGTTTGGAAATATATTTCTTGAATAAAAATCTTATTTTACAGATTTATTGTTCTTGGTTGTCGAGATAGTTCACAATCAAAATTGGCACTTGGTTCTGGTTGAGGGTGCAGCCATCTTGGCTGTTCACGCAAGTGATGTGACGACACAGCCAATAACCGTGCGTTTATATGAATACACTTTCTAGAGCCATATATTGTACATTGCAATGTAACACAATCCAATTCATTTTGAAAAAAAATCCTGTCTATAGTGATGTCACCAACAATCCGGCTAGGCACAATACACTTGATAATGTGTAGCAATGGATGAAGACAATTTGCCAAAAATTATCAAAATTAACCAGCACCTACTTGCATTCTGTAGTGAGGCACAATCTTTAGTACTTAACCACGTTGTTGACCAAAGCAACCATCACGCTGGATCTGTCGTATCATAATACATTCAGTGCTTTCGGCTTCTAAGATCGTCGTTCTTACGTTGTATGTTATGTTGGAATGAAAAAAAGTTCTTTTCCTTTTGACAAACTTTCCCACCAAACTAAGAGAACCACTGTTCTTGCACTTCGTCCGCTAGTACTTTTCACCGTAGTTTTATGTACGTGTTGGTCTTACTTTCATTACATTGAGAAATTATTGCATCCAAATGTACAGTACACATTATCCTTGTTTTACAGAAAAGTACTGGAAGCTGCAAAATAGCCACCATTGTTCTCCCTCTCACCAACAACAGAGTACATTATCTGTTCTTTATTTCACAGAAATGGTAGCTACTGGAAGCTGTAAAAATAGCCGACCCTTGCTCTTTCTTGTCACCAAAAACGGTGGCGCCTCCTACAAATCTTGACGTTAACTTGTAACGTTCGCAGTATGATGTGCTGCAACGTACCGAAATTTCCGAGTAAGAGAGCGGCACGAGCTATATTTCATTTCACAAGAATATTTCCTTTTCCCCCAATTTCCAAAAAAGTCTACCCCACCACACACGTCACTGAATGACCACTGTCACAGTATGCACTGTATGTACCTTGATTGCCAGTTGTATCACTTGCTGGTCGTTATTGACTGTAACTGGATCTTACGATGGTCAACTTTTTCCAAGTGTACAATACTTACAATAACGTTAAGGAAACTAGTATGTACCTCGGCCATTACAAGGAATATCCTATTTATATACTAGGTTGTAGCAACTTGATCAACTAACACCTTTGTTACAACTTGTTAACAGCTTGATATCTACAAGGCTGTATAGCTCTGGAATTGACGAACTAACAGCCTTGTTACAACTTGATAACAACTTGATAACATGTAACTTGTCTCCATTTACAGTGTTATTTAGACTTGTTTTAAGCACATAATACTGTAAATATTTTGTAAAGTGCAAAGAAAAATCAGATGACAAGGATACGGTCGTAATTGATCTGCAAACGACTTGAGCTCGTCTCCTATTGTATCCTTCAAAAGAAAATGACTGGTTAGTAGTGGAATAAAAAGCCACACATGCTATGCCAAATAGTCCAATAGTTCACTATTTTCATTGAATGTAAAAACAATAGATTTCTAAAGAAAATGGTTAGGATTACCAAAGATCTAAGAAGGATCAATGTTTTGTTTCAACTAAGGCATTTGATAAAACCATTGGTGAGTAATACAAAGTAGTACATTACACCAAATACTCACTCACCTGCTGCACAGGTGTAACAACACTCATTTCAACGAGGTAAGAAGTGGATATCACCTCCATATGACTCAAACTGCCACGAGTTGGAAGCTGCAAGAAAATTAGGGAACAAATACAATGAAATAGAATTAAACAGGAGCTTATATCTTCACACAACTGCAAACCTGCTTGAAAGTAAACTGGGTCACAGAGGTGTCAAACTAACCATTCTACCAGGCCTACCTTCTCTCTTGCCACCACAACCATCAAAACCACCAGAACCAGGGCGAGTTGTTCAAGTTGTTTTAGCGCTAACCCAGGGATAAAAGTTAACCCACTGTTTTATTTTACTGTGTAAGAATCAATAGTTTTCATTTAAAATTTATTTCATAACCCTTCAACCAATTCATAACTGTTTTGTTAAGAAGAAACTGAAATCCTCAAATGTTAACTAACCCATGGTTAAGCTAACCCAGCTTTGAACAACCGGCCCCAGGGCTACATCCCCCTCCAGCCTCCACAACCACCAAAACAACAAAAACCAGGGCCAGTCAACATACTCCTCTACCCTCTCCCAACCATCACAACTACCACAACCATCAGAACTAGGGCCAGTCTACGTCCCCTCTACCTTCTCCCAGCCAGCACAACCATCAGAACTAGGGTCAGACTACTGTACATCCCCTCTATCTTCTCCCAAACAAACATGGCCATGCACTGTCACTATTGAAAGAAATTCATAACATCTTACTCTGTTAATTCTTGAGATTGTTACTCTAATATTGCCTTTCTTGAAGTAATAGCCCTTTGCAATATATTCACTCTCAAAACTGAGGAAAAAGAAAAAAAATCCATGGATTAAACAGCAAATTAATATGACAAGTCTTGTAGGGGCACATTCAGTTTCCATCTCACCCAAATCCAAGCTCTTCTAAAAATGTTGTAAGGTTGTCTGTTGTCATAACCTCGATGCAACTTCTGGTTAAAACGCTACGACTTTTTTCAGCCAGCTGGTCAACTTGTCCAAGGTATCTAAGCTGCCTGTTAACAGAAAAGATGTGTGTATTTCCCATTTAAACTTTGGACACTACAACCCATAATCAGACATTTAAGAACTATAGAACTGTAGAACTATAGAACTGTAGTCATAGAACTCTATACACACAGTATGCCGGATGCATTCAAAAGCCTTGTTCCAACTTGTTAACAACTTGCTGCAGATTGTTATCGTGCTGGAACAAGGTTGTTCGTTGTACAGCCTTGTTACAAGCTTGTTCATCCTGTTGTCATCAACTTGTTAACAACTTGATATCAACAAGGTTGTCGCAACTTGATGACTTGCAAGACAATATCAAGTTGTTATAACAACCTTATAACAAGCTGCAGGATGAACAACCTTATACCAGCATGATAACAAGTTGCTGCAAGTTGTCAACAAGTGTGGAACAAGGCTTGCGATCGCATCCCACATGCAACTTGTCACTGCGACTTGTAGCAAGCTGATAACAAGCTTGTTGCAAATTGCACGATTCCCAGCTTGTAGGCATGTAGTCTAACTGTTGAACTGCAAACATGTAGAAGTGGAGAACTGTCTGTAAATATGTAGAAATGTAGAACTGTAGAACTATAAAACTATGTAATTATGATGGTAATTTATGTTAATTATTCAGTGATTTGTATGATGATTTTATAACCTTTCGATTCGGTTGAAAATACCTGGCTGGATTGGGTTGAAACTGGTAACTTTAAAGCTGATACTTACCAAGGGGTTTCTGGACTATCCAGAGAGCATCTTGCACGTAGAGTTACAGGGTTTGCATTGGTTTGACTGTGGCCTAGAATGTCATATTTTATACTGAATTTTTGCAGACAAAATTGGTCTACTGTAAATTATATGCTGCACTTCAAATGTGGGGAAAAAACAACTCAGCAGTCAGCCATTTTCTCAAGCTTTAGTATAACACAACTCAGCCATGTTCTGATACATTTACATTATTATACAGACTTTAAATTTTAATACGACACCCTTGTCATTGTGGCTTGTGATTATCACATTTAATACATTAGACATGATTTTTAACTTACTTCCACGGAGAACATAAACTATTTCATGGTCTGCAAATTTGTTCGACGTAGTACAAGGATCACATAAGCCTTTCAAGCGATGTCTCAGCGAGGACAAGGCTGTTTCTTCCAAGGAACCTTGCAAAAAGTACTCAATTTGTTGAGAACGACTGGTCGCCATTTTGGTTTTCAAGTTTCTGCTAAATTTCCGCGCGGGTACATGTCGTGGGCTTCCCAAGTTACTCGCGCGAGTCACACGTGTATGAAACTGTGCAGTACCAGTTGTGGTACCCTATGGTGGTACCACCGTCTGCGCATCTTTTCTGTGCACACTAATGATATCAGAATTCAGTACTGACAGAAAATCCATTGTTAAAACTTATTTGACTTTGTTGGATGCCCGACAACTCCCAAAATAACGTTATCTACATAACCGATGTCACCATGAGTGCATGAGCCATGAGACATTTTCTGACAGAGTTTCCGGTATGGAAAGTAAAATTATGCACAGAAAAGATTTGACAGATCTATGATGCCACAACTCCTTCATTCAATTCAATTTTCTATGTGATTCATTGAACCTGGTTGTATTGTGGTTGAACCAACCCAAACTATGATCGAGCCTGGGAGCACTGTAGTTAGCATGGGTGCATTGCCATTATTGGAGCCTGGCTGCACCTATTCAAGACCCCAGCCACACTCTGAATTAATTTTAATGATTAGTCTGAGTGAGAAAATCTTCAAGATTTAGTAAAGGATTTTGATTTATTTCAAGTTGCAAGTATATACAGTATACAAGATGATTAATAATAAAATATGAATATTATTAAGTTAAATTAACACCATGAAACTCAAGGTTTTGATAGAAAAACCTGAAAGGATTTTTATTAAACTTAAACACTTTTCATAAACTTTAGTTTGACACATAGCCCAGCATTTTAGTGTCAAGTGTTTCTGCCCAAAACTCAGAATTTTAACCTAAAAGGCCCACGATGGCCTTCGGCTGAAACTCAATGCTGTTTCTACTAAAACCTGTTGAAACATGGTGTAAGGTATGGCTCAACATTAATTAACATTGCTCATGATACTGTAGATGCCTTGTTTGCTGATTTTTAAAGCTCAAAGCACTCTATCTACTATACTTTACTTTACTTCAGTCTCTAAAAATTTTACTATTCCTGTATGCATTCATTAAGAACGTAGTTTTTCAAGTTGTTTTTCTATGTCAACCAGTTCGTCGTCTTCTGTAGTTCTGACTCCCTGCTGAGGTGCTTGTGGTAACTAGCATAAAACAGAGAATTTTTAGGTGTGGGTCCATCCAAAATAAAGTAGATTTGATTTTGTTCATGTTCATATATTACCTTGCCCTTTACATCAATGCCAATCTCATCCAGCACTTGGTTTACAATAAGATCTTGTTCCTCTTCATCACCAGATTCATCAAAAACTGAATCTAAAGTCTCGTTCACTTTATCGGGGGAAAAGAAGTTTTATTCAGTAAATCTTCACTACATGTTATTTTAATTATACTGCAGTTCTTTCATGATTCTATGGTACTCCCAAATGATACCATGATAGTAGTTTTCTGATAGACTACCTTCAGGGGCACCGGAGCCACGGGGGCAGTTGCCCTCCCTGCCCTTTCTTAATGGGGGCAGGCTAGGCCTTTGTAAAGTGCCCTTTTTACCAACTTATAAGGCGCCCTTTCCAATGTGCTGCTGCCCCCAGCCCTAGATTGCCTCTGGTGCCCCTGACTACCTTTCGTATGCTTTCGTAGAAGGTTGAGCCCAGTCAGTAACCCAAGAGACTGAATGAAACTGTTACTTACTCATTTCTTCAGACATGTCCATTTTCATAGATTGTTTTTCAAAATCTTGCAAAGTCTTTTGTATGGCTTCTGGTTTCATCTGTTTGTTAACAGCACCCATTGTCTGTAAAAGATAATGGCAATTATTTAAACTTAATCATTCTTTGTTTTACGTGTTGAAACTATAGATTCCATACCTTTGATGCAGTTGCCATAGATTCAGCCATTTTTGCCGAGGACTGCATGGCTTGCATTTGATGACCCAAGCCCATAACACGAGAACTAGTTGTCATGTTTCTTTGCTTCTGTTTTCGAAGCTGAAGAAGCTGTTTTGCTAACACAGTACATGCCTAAATATAAGTACACCAATATTTAAAAAATCATGGATAATAACAATACAATAATAAGCAAGACTTTAATAGATTTTTTTAATTACCTGTTTGTTGCCCTGTTTTGCCATTTTTTTAATCTCCAATTCCTAAATACAGTAAATAAAATTAAAATAATTATTTAGAAAAGCATTTAAAACATTGTAATGTCAACTTTGTTGTTTGTTTTTAAATCTGAAGTATGAATCTACATATCTAATTAGTGATATCTGACAGTGGATATACAGGGTCCAGAATTCAGCTCAATTATATA
>JAOTOK010036711.1:0-10043 GCA_025770025.1 Virgularia gustaviana
TTTAGGGAACAAATGCTCAAATATAATGGCTTTAGACAGGGATGTATTCTCAGGTAAACCGATGCTTACGGGGTTCAACTTAGAGATCTCCTTTCTCACCGCCAGAATTTGCTCCTTAACCGATCTTCTTGTAAATTTGCAAATAATAGGCTGCGGATCATTCGACTTCTTCCTACTGGGTACCCGATGAGCAATATCGATGTCACCTCCAGTCATATCGACACCAATTCCATTAAACAGTCTAAGCCAAAGCTTCACTGTTTCTTGAGTTTTTTCTACACCACCTTGCTCAGGGATACCAACAATTTTAAGATAATATTGATAGCTGTATCTTTGTACTTCATCAATTGAGGCACTTACTTGTGTAACTTGCTCTTCTATGGAATTCAGTTGATCATTAAGGCATTGCATTTGATTCAAGGCAAGTTCACGAAATGTCTGCAAGTCATCGTACTGACTACTGGCAAATTCGCTGCTTTGCTGAAGCTGCTTGGCTGCCATTTTGACCACTAGAAATCTTCGCAATTGTCTTTTGTTGGAAGTTTTCGAATTCCTTTCGTAATTCATCTAGCTGGCGCTTCAGAGCCTCATTTTCTTCCCTAACGGATTTAATAGTCTCCTGTGCCATTATAAACTATCAACTATGTGTGATATATAGAGTTTTTGTACGGAGCTTGAAACGAACATCTTGCCTAGTCAATGACCTGTACCTGTGTTGGCTTAACAGTGATGTTTGTTTATCAGGCTCTGATCAGTGCAGTGCTGCTTACAAGCATGAACATGACTGATATGATATTTGTTTCCAGTTTGAAACTAAAAGTTATCCAATGACAATGTTTGGCAGCTCAAATTAACAATGATTGGCATGTAACTTTATGTGCTGACAACAACCCCTTGTGGTTATGCACTGCTTGTCGGAACTATTCATAATGTAATTGTTGAAGAGGTGTCAACCAAAATGTAACTGATAAATATCTAGAATATTAACTAAACCACCTTCCAAGAACGAAAGTTATTGATTTTGGTTCTTATGGTACAAGAAGATCCCCAATGTCTGAGGATACTGTACAGTATTGCTCGATTTTGAGCTCGAAAAAAGCTCTATAAAATACAATATATTATTGTTTTACTCGAATATGAGATGAAAAAATCCCAATGTGAACATGAAATTATTAAGTTGTAGTTTCTAACAAATTTCTAACAATATGTCTTTGAACTATCCAAATGTTTACATTTTAGAATATGTAACTAAACATTTTAATATAACTTGAACAGAATTTTGTTGTAAAAGCAACTAAAAATTGCACAGAGTTGCCAGTTATACATTTCCAAAATATGTATTCAAAAATGCCAAATCATATAAACCAAACAGTTGTTCCTGCTGTGGAAGTGGGTGTGGAAATTGTTTGAACTTTGGCCTTCAAAAACTGGGATATGCAGCGTTCCGAGAAGGTCAAAAAGAAGTGATAGAGTCATATCTTGATGGAAAAGACGTGTTGTTTTGCTCGCCGACTGGTTCTGGAAAGTCGCTTTGCTTTGAAATTGCTCCGTTCTTGTTCGATGCTGTGGAAAATGGTATTTTCAATGTTAAGGAACAAACAAAGTTTTCGTCAGTGTGTCACTTGCTTGACACACTGACTATACCAATACACCGGGAGGATGGGGTGTCGTAAATGCCTCCGCATAAGATTACAATACGACAATTCACAAATAGAAATCTTTTATTTAACATAAACTTAAAACCAACTTTCGTTCACAAATCACAACACTCCCCCTCTTTCTCTCAGGTCTCAACTCTCTCTCAAAACGTTACCCCCCACGGGGTGTTACGTCATACTCTCGTTTCCGGTCGGGACCAATCTCCAACACCCTCCCCCAATAATGCTTCTTTGATGCTTTATTTCTCCGTCTGAGATTGTTCATTAACAGTAACTAATTGTTTCAATGTTTTAATATTTGTTCACTCATCTTCACTTAGTTGCTTGATTCGTTCAGCAGCAACTTCCGCAGCTCTCCGCTTCGGACGGAATGATTTTGCTTCCGGATTTAAAGGAGCTGTGGCAGGTTTCAGCTTCTCGCGGTCGCACGAAAGTTCCAACGGAAATAAGTGTTGGACAGCTCGTTCCAACAGAGACTTGCCAGTACGCACTTTGGCAACTCGGATTACTCCGTCTCTGCCGGGAATCAGCTCCTCTATGATTCCCAAAGGCCACTTGCCCCGATTCTTTTCGTCTGTTTTCAATACTACCACGTCCCCAACAGTTGGTTGAGCACCCTTGGGTCCAGCCAGATTTCGATGTCTCTCTCTTAGGCTTCGTAGATACTCTTGGGACCAGCGTTTCCACATCACTCTCTTACATTTGAGTAGGTGTTTTGCTCTTTTCCTGAGGTCCTTGTCTTCAATACGATGAGGTTCGAGCTCCGGAACTGTATTGCTATTCAGGAACAACATGCTGCTCGGAGTTAGGACAGGAAGCTCCAGGTCATCTTCCACATAGCTCAGTGGGCGATTGTTTAGTGTAACTTCAACATCTATCAATACTTCTTCAAGCTCCTTCCATCTCAGATATCCATTTCCAATGGTTTTGTTGAGCGCAGCTTTGATGAGGCCAATTAAGCGCTCAAATTGGCCACCCCACCACGGGGCGCTGCTTAAGTTGAATTGCCAAACGATCTGTTGTTCGCCCAAGAATCTTTGGATAATTTCATCTCTCTCGACAGCCCTCATCCATTTCGCAGCTCCGACAAACGTCCCTCCGTTATCTGAATAAATGCGCGACGGTCGGCCTCTTCGTGCAATGAACCTTTTCAAACTCAGTAGAAACTCGGTAAGTTCCATGCTGGGTAGCAAATCGATGTAGACGCCTCTGGTTAGACTACAGGCGTATAACAGTACGTAGGACTTTCCTTCTCTCCCATTTGCTTTTCGATATCGGATAGGGCCTGCATAGTCTACCCCAATGACTTCATATGGATTGACACCTTGGGTATGTGTGGGTGGTAAGACTCCGGTGCTGGGCGTTGCATACGCAGATACTGTGAATCGTTTACATCCATGGCAGCGTTTTCTAACCTTTCTGACCAATCGTCGCAGGCGGGGAATCCAATATTTCTTCCGAACTCGCGTCATTGTTAAACCAATCCCGCCATGTAGGGTTACTAAGTGGGCTTCTTCCACGATCTTCTGGGCCAAAGTATTATCATCTGGGATATATATTGGACTTTCTCCCTGAATTCGGCCGCGACATAGCAGAACACCATCTTCGTTGACTTGAAGGTTTAATGGTACGCGATCTTTCTCGACACTGCTGCTCTTTTGTGCTCGTTGGATCCAAAATTTCCGTTGGTGGTTTAGCTCGTTTGTGGTCAGCGGTCCCATGATGCGTTTTCGCCCGCTTGCATTGTTCATGAATCTGCGGATCCATGTACACACTCGTGTGGCTTTCTGCAAGCTGAATTTCTCCAACAACATGTCGATGTCGTTCGGTTGGGTAATAGCAACATTTGCTACAACTTGGACCGGTTTGGTTTCGGCACTACTTTCCTTTGAGGGTTTCGAGACGATATTTGGCGGCCATTTGTTTGGATCAGGAAGCCATTTTGGACCGTTCCACCATAATGGTTCTCGCTCTAACTGGTCTCCACGGCTGCCAACATCTGCTGGGTTGTCGTTCGTCATCACATATCTCCACTCGATTCCCTTGTGTTCACGTATCTTCCTGACACGGTTTGCCACAAATTGTTTATAAGTTTCAGTTCCTCGCAACCAATACAGCACGACAGAGCTGTCCGACCAACAAGTTGTAGTGCTAACTGGGAAACTGGTTAAAGCTTCTTGGACGTTCTGTGCAAGGTTTACTGCCATATGGGCGGCCACTAGCTCCAATCTTGGGATTGTTAGCCCTGGCTTCGCCAACCGGGATCTAGCAGCGACTAAGCCTTGGTTGGTACCGGATGGTTGGTGGACCACTGCATATATGCAGGCAGCAACGCCACTACCACTCGCATCACCAAATGAGTGCAGGTGTATGGCATCGATTTGTTCTTGATGGACAGCTAGCGACCTTGGGAACTCCACACTCGTAGGAAGTTCATTTTCCCATTTGGTTAATCTTCTAAGGAGGCCGTCGGTGATTGGCTCGTCCCATGCTTTCTTTGCATCACATACCTCTCGAAAGAGTAGCTTCCCCCTGAACGTTGCAGGCGATACTATGCCGAGTGGGTCATAGACTTTGGCTAGTTTTGACAAGACTCCGCGTATCATTGGCACTGTCTCACCCTTCGGGATACTAATACTCAATTTATCCCCGTCCTTTTTCCAACCTGTGCCAAGAAGGCTGGCACCTCCCCCGTTGACCTTTCCCAACTGTTGCTTGGCATACGTTGGCTCGCCCGGTGGATCACTGTTCGACTCGAGCGCTGGCTCATTTGAATGCCATTTATGCAGTGGGAAACCTCCGTCCTGGAATATCTCGCACGATTTCTTCTTTAATTGTAATCCTTGCTCCACTGTATTCGAACCGGATATTAGGTCATCCACATACAATTCTCGCTTGAGTTTGGCAACCGTCTCTGGCTCTCGCATTTCCCAGTGGTTAAGGTGGGTTTCGATTACCCCTCCAAGGAGGAACGGAGATGCGGTGAGGCCAAATAAGGCTCTGGTGAATCGCAGGGTTTCCAGTTTCGAGTCAGTGCTTTCTCTCCAGTGGAATCGTAGTGCGTCTCGATCTTTGGCCTTTATCCGGACTTGCAGAAAGGCTTTCTTCATATCGCCACTTAGAGCAACGGGGTAAAAACGATTTCTCACCAGAACGTTCCATAGTTTGTTTTGCAATGGAGGTCCGGTGTGTAAGCAATCATTCAACGATGGAGCTTTTTCGTGTGCCTTAGCTGAAGCGTCGTACACCACACGAATCTTTGTTGACTCCGCTTCTGGTCTCACAACGGGTTTGTGTGGAATGTAATACTCCATCCCAACTGCAGGCTGGTTAGCCATCTCAATTACTCCGGTTTCTTTCTGGTCATCGATGATTTCCTTGTACTGAGTGGCTAGTTGCTGTCGTTGAAGCCTTTTGGTTAAGCTCTGTAATCTGTGAAGACTCCCAGCCTTGTTGTTTGGAAGTGTTTGGTGATCGCCACGCCACGGCAAACCAGTTTCATACCATCCCTCGTCGTTCCTCACCAACTGTTCCTTAAATTCGTCATAAACAAAGCTTTGGTCATTGGCTGGTTTATCTTCTAACCCCAGGACGTCTAGGCGACACAGCTTTTCATACTCAACATGTGACGTTTGTCTCAGCAACAAGTTCGACTCGTTAACGCCCTCCTTTACATAATTGTCCAGCCACATTTTGTCAGCTCTGCCACTGGTTGCCCAGGCATTCCAATCTTTGCCGGTGTACTGGTTTTCAATTTGGCATACTCGCATGCACCTAAGATAAGATGCACAGGGAGCTGTTCTTTGGTGTCGGTGTCCTCCATCACAACGTCCTTGAGATGTGAATATCTTTGGATCAATTCAGCATACTTTGGGTTATTCAACGAAACAAGCTCACCTTTATCGACTTTTGTCACCTCCACCGCCATTTCAAACTACCCCGATGTCGAAGCGAGTCTGACCGTTTGCAATTCCATTTTCCTTGTAGTTGTACCAAGCATCATGTCAATCTTCCTTACTTCATGCTTTGGTGTACGTTTTGGCAATTTTTCCAACAGCGCCGCTGATGCGTAAGAACTACCGGCTCCGGTGTCAAGTAGTGCTCGGCATTTAATTCCTTCCACCGCCACGATCACTACTGGATACACGACCATGTTTTCCTCACCTTCGGTTGCTGCCAAAAAGCCTTCATCTTTAGTAGCCTTTTCACTGATTTCTCCAGAGGTCGCACTTGATTTACCTGAGCCCACGCTACAGACTGAAGTATGGTGCCTTCGGTTACATTTTCTGCAGGTAGATCGGTTTTTGCAATTTGCTGCTTGATGTTGGGCCCCGGTGCAGTTGAAGCAGAGGCCTTTTCGTGCAAGGATTTTCTTTCGATCGTCAACAGAAACCACTTTCGTGCAGTCCACGCTTTTATGTGCGTTGTCCTCGCAATACACGCACGCTCGTGTATCACGTCTCGAATCTCGCGTGTGCAGGAATTTGCTCCTCGACGTTGTTGTTGTCGTTTTTTCTGGCAAAGATTCTTCTGGATGAATATTTCGCCATTTCTTGAGCTGATCAAGCAACTCTTTGAATCCCCAATCTTGCCAGCCTTCGTTACCTCTCACCAGATCAGATTTGATGCCTTTCAGCTTGTCTAAAGTGGATCGAACATTTCCTTTCACATCTGCGAGTTTGCCCAAAGTCTCAAGGCTTTGTACATTATAACGAAGCTGTCTGTAGAAATCAGTTATCTTCTTCGGATTCGCTCCATTGATCACAGGTAGGCTCATGATGTTTTGCACGTAGGAATTCACTACTTCTGTGGTTTGGCCGTATTCTGATTCCAAAATCACTTTCGCTTTCTCGTATCCGTCACTTGTAAATGGAAGGCCGTCGATTTCAGCCCGAATAGGCGCTTCGAGAAACTCTTTGAGGTAAGAAAACTTTCTGAGCGTTGGTATGTCGGTTGAATCTATCTCTGATGTAAATTTCCCCCAAAAGGGTAGCCATTGTTCAACCTTACCGTTGAACTTAGTGATCTGTAGTTCAGGTAATTTCACTCGTGACTTAGTACTACTGGCCAGACTTGTGTTGTTTTGATCGTCCTTCTCGCTTGATTTTTCCTTTTCAAATGTGGACTTTTGTTCGAGAAGTTCATGTTCAAACTTCAGATTGTTTTGATGTTTGATCACGGCTATTGCTTCCTCTTCACGGGTATCGATTTCAGTAATCTTTTGTGTTAATTTTTTCACACAGACGTCTGTAATAGACAGTTCGCGTTCGATGTCTTGGGCCCATTTTGTGACTTCTTCTTCACTCTCTCCCTTCGCGAATTTCTTTTCTTCGATAGTTTCTTTTAGTTGGATAACTGCTGTAGAAATGTTTTTTATAGAAGTTCGCTGTCTGTCGCACGCTTCACGGTCGTCCTTGTTTATCGCTTCGTCAGTTTTTCCCAGTCTAAATCTCAATGCTTTCACTTTGCTTGCTAGTTCAGCTTGTTGTTTTTCCATGTCGCTGTCACACTGGCATATAGTATGTTGATCAATGCGTATAACTAGTAGTTCAGTTGTAACTCACAATCCCGTCACATGCCGTCGGAGGTGCCACTTTGTCGTAAATGCCTCCGCATAAGATTACAATACGACAATTCACAAATAGAAATCTTTTATTTAACATAAACTTAAAACCAACTTTCGTTCACAAATCACAACACTCCCCCTCTTTCTCTCAGGTCTCAACTCTCTCTCAAAACGTTACCCCGCACGGGGTGTTACGTCATACTCTCGTTTCCGGTCGGGACCAATCTCCAACAGGGGTAGATACGATCATACTCTCAAAAATACAAACTCAACGTTCACTAAAATATAGTTCAATGCTCATCTTCATCGTTCTTGTCATCGGTTTCGATGGGCACGAGTAATGCAAGGCGTTGCACACTTCGAGACACGGTAACCATCTCACTTATTCCATACTGTTGTGGGTCTTTTCCAACCCGAAAGTTCTTGTAAGCTACGGTAACTCAACGCACTTTTCCATCCTGATCGGGAATTGCGGTTTTTACCACTGCTAGACGATACTCTCCACGCAAGACATTGTTATCTGCAACAATTACTACGTCTCCTGTTCGTAGGTTTCTGGTGGTAGTGTGCCATTTGCGGTGGATTATCAACTTGGGTGCATACAATTGAATCCACTTCTCCCAAAATTCTCCTACAGTAGCTTGTACTAATTGGTATCTTGTTTTCGGATTCTCATTGTGTGTATAGGGCTGCCACCCTCCAGGATTCTTAGCCGTGGCACGGCCTAACAAGAGACTATTCGGGGTAAGTACATTCAGACTGAGGGCAACGTTCCAATCAGCCTTTCATTGAGAAGATTTGCAACTTCCAAGCACACCATCAGGAATTCGGGTACTGTGAGGCGCCGTTTGCCAATCGCAAAGACTATCGCTCTCTTTGCTGCTTTTACCAGGCATTCAACTGCTCCTTGATGCCAAGCACTATCAGCAGATCCAAAAATCCACTTCAGACCATTTTCTACTCCCTTCTTGTGTAACTCTTCCCTATCAATCTTATTCCAAGCTTCTTTGAGCTCTTTCTCTGCTCCAACTAACTGCGAACCCGGGTCACTGTAAATGAATTCAGGCCATCCGCGGACACTTGCAAATCGGCTGAGCGCCAATAGGAAAGAACTTGTATCATAAGTATAAACAGCTTCGATGTGAACCGCTCGAGATACCAAATCGGTGAAAATGACCCCATACGCTTTTCCTCGGTAAGCAGCATTCACCAGGCGCCTTGATACCAAAGTAACCGCCGCCTTGGCTTTCGAACGTTGTTGTTTCGTTTCCAGAACACTCATAGTGGCGTTGTACAGCCCTTGTCAATGACAAATCCAACCAAACTAGCTTCAAGCGGCCTCTCTAACGAAGTGTGGGCTTCTTTCTAGCTTGCGTCTGTCAGACTTCAAAGTGGTTCGATCGATTTCCACAGGTGTTTTACTGTATTTGTTTGTCACCACAAGTTCTTTACCACATTTATTTTGTAAATAAATCGTATAGGAGTAATTATGTGCTACGCGCGGTAAAACACCGTGGTGTCATACAACATGGTGCGTACAGTGAACGTCTGTCCTTTTTCTCGCGGGCACGCAAACTACCTATTACTTCATGTCCTCCGATCGTATCGAAACTTGACTATACCAATACAGTAAATACTTTTAGCATCAAACTTGCTATCAGTGATTAGCTGTGGATGTTTGACATCATTTATCATTTTGTCATCAAGACTGACTGCACCTTTCGACAAGTCATGTCATGATATAATACGTCAATTAAATTAATAATTTTTTATATGCAGAGGCTGAGTGATCCATTGCACTGGCCGTGGGACTAAATTATTACTAAGGTTTGTAAGTAAATACTAGAATGCCTCGCAGAAATAGCCTTAATTTCGACAGAGATTTGCCGTATGATTTTCATTAAATTTGACAGGCAACACTTAAGCCATAGCCATGTTCAAATATGTTCTGCGATTTTGCGTGAACGTTTTACGGATGAAGTTGATGAAAATCACGAAATTTACTGGCTCCTTATGTTTGCATTCAGTATGTTTGTGTGACAAATCAAAGACAATTTTTTGGTAGTGTTTGTCGTTCGTTTTGCGCAGTACATGTTATGACTTACCCTGACTTTGGAGCTTTCCTCGCAAGAAGAATAATCTTCCTCGGTCTGGGTTTCCTGGTCGACTTTTTTGGAAGAAGACAAAGGTGTTGTATCTCTGGAAACGGAAACCCGTCTTTTTGAAGTGTTTGAAGAGCTACATGTAGGTCTTCCCTCGTGTCAAGGTGGCCTTGCGTTATCTGATAAGTCAATCCCTTTAGTTTAACTTCGGCCACGTTTTGTCACTGTTGTTCCTCTTTCTTTGTGAAGGCGAGTCTGTGTGTCGTCAAAGCTTCTATGAGCTAGGTCGACTCTTTTTAGCAAGTTAACATTTTTATTGGCACAACCACGACAGATTATATCCGATAAGTATGAAAT
The DNA here is from genome assembly GCA_025770025.1 of Virgularia gustaviana. Taxonomy (NCBI): domain Eukaryota; kingdom Metazoa; phylum Cnidaria; class Anthozoa; order Scleralcyonacea; family Virgulariidae; genus Virgularia; species Virgularia gustaviana. The sequence continues at coordinate 9,684 of JAOTOK010036711.1, forward strand.
TTCTCATGTTCCGAAAAGGGAAATAACTCTGTCCAAATTAATACAACAACTAGTCTTCCTTTCTCCGTTGAATAGCTTTCTTCTCTTGTTACCGTCCTCAACAAACCCTCCACACTGCAAACAAACTTTGTTTTTTGATCTGGGTGTTAAATGCACTCGGGTATACGATTTTGTGGGCGTAGAACCCGCAGCTTCCATATACAACAACAACAACAACAACAACAACATTTTATTAAATAACTTCAAGTACAAAATATAGTAATTAACGATCCTGCTAATAGCGCAATGCTAGTCTAGGCAGGTCGTTCACAATAATACGAGTAGCTATATAGATTTTGTTATATTTTTGTTGATAATTGG
>JAOTOK010036722.1:0-10038 GCA_025770025.1 Virgularia gustaviana
TCAACTTAAACCTAATCTCAACGAAACAACATCCTCCATTCCTCTGTCACTCTTCTAACCCTTCTCTGATTGGTTAGCTTGTTAATTTATTCATATTCTGTAAATATCGTCTCTATGTATGTGCAGTATTGTAATTAAATCTTTTATTCTGAAGATGTCGCGTGTTGCGACGAAACGTCAATAAATTATTACTTATTTTAAATAATGATTATGAATCATGGCTATTCAGTTAACGGTTCATTTATATTTATACTAAGATTACGATTCCCGCCTGGCAAATCTATCGCCACTGTCATTTAAGCAAAGATTCCAGGAAAATTTCAAACCAATTAGCATATGCCACATAGGATCTTGGCGAAATATTAAATAAGTAGTTCTTAAACAGAGTATTGTGCAATCCCACAGAATCTCAAATAATCGTCGGGGATCCTACAGGGTATGCTGTACGTGATCCTGGAGAATCCCAAACAGTCCTACAGGATCGTACGTGTTGATTTTCGCCGGCGTTTATAATTTACCTTCTTGTTCAGATATTCATGAATGCAATACAGACATGGACAATTGTTATGAGAACGCTACGTGTGAGAACACGGTTGGTTCACATACATGTACCTGCAAGGAAGGCTTCACTGGCAATGGAACATACTGTGAAGGTATAACTGTGTTTGAGCAGACATCTTGCTGCGCATCTGTAGGGTCCTGAAGGATCATCTACCAGCCAATGTGGGTTCCTGTAGGGTCATCTAGGATGCAATGGCTAAGATACTGTTGGATGATACAGGATCACTAGGATGTCATGGGCTTGTGTACGGTGCTACGCGACAACCTGTCGTATACTGTCTCCTTTAACATTTGCTACTTTGTCTCGTTTAGATATTCATGAATGCAATACAGACATGGACAATTGTCACGAGAACGCCAACTGTGAGAACACGATTGGTTCACATACATGTACCTGCAAGGAAGGCTTCACTGGCAATGGAACATACTGTGCAGGTACAACAGTGCTCTTTGATTTCTTAAACAATTTTATCGTATTACCTTTTTTGTAAAGTACGAAAACAACATTGTATATTGCAGTAGTTACAATCGGTAACATCGCCTGAATCAGAAATATTTTGCGAATTTTTAACTTAGCAAGCACCATGACTTAAATTGTTTGAAATGGGCGAAAGATTCATGTCATGAATGACGTGAAGTGCTGGCAAATTTGTTTCCAGGCATGGACCGTTTTCCCACCTCACGGCCGTACTTTCAAGCGCTTCAATATGGAACCTAACATCATGTTATAACATTGACAAAAATCATTTAACAATAATCTTCACTAATTAACTTGATGATTGTACAATGAAGCATTTTGGGTAATTAGCACTTGAACCCTTTAAAGCCACAAACGGTCTTTACAGATTTTACTGTAGCTAACGCCAGAAAAGATTTTACTCGTCAATGTGGACTCTCCTGACTTTAAAGGGTTAAAAACTATCTGTTTATATTACAGATTTTACTGTAGCTAACGCCAGAAGATTTTACTCGTCAATGTGGACTCTCCTGACTTTAAATGGTTAAAAACTATCTGTTTATATTACAGATTTTACTGTAGCTAACGCCAGAAGATTTTACTCGTCAATGTGGACTCTCCTGACTTTAAATGGTTAATATTAAAGGAAAATCCAAGCAATTTGTTGATGTATAAGCATATTTCATGTGATAATTGCTCTCTACATTTCCTTAAAGCTGGTTTGGTTTATGAGATATCTTCATACGAAGTACCATATCGCTTAACATCTGTCGCAATCTTGGACTATTTTTAACCCATTGCTTTAACGTCAGAACATGGGTTAAAGATGTTTAGGAATTCCTAGCTGATACAACTATGAATGAAAAACATCTGAGGAGATAATCTTGATGTTAGAAGTTAGAGTTTCTCAATTGTGTTACTTTGTTGTTGTACTTTTAAAAATTAAAATGTTGCATGAGTCCTGTCCTCCATGATAGCGGACAAAACACTTTTTTGCAATTTCCGATTTAAACATTACTATCTTACCTTGTGGTTTAGATATTCATGAATGCAATACAGACATGGACAATTGTCACGAGAATGCTACATGTGAGAACACGATTGGGTCACATACATGTACCTGCAAGGAAGGCTTCACTGGCAATGGAACATACTGTGAAGGTACAATAATGTGCCATGGTAGAAATATGGTGTAGGAATTAACCTTTAATATTTGAATGATCGTCTAAACCTGTGTAAGTTCTTGTAGGGTCATCTATAGGATCATTCACTGTCCTATGAAAAGCACCGTCGTGCCGATAGGCTAACGTACATGTTTAAATAATATTATAATAAATAAATAAATGATATTGTAAGATGCTGCACTTTCACGGGTTAAACTAAAAAGTGAAAATCCGGACAAACAGGGGAATTGGAAAGCTGCGAATTTAATATTTATCACGATTTATTTTGTCCTGAATGACGTCTTAAAATGGCTGAGTTGTAATTTATACCAAGCAATTTTATCTTTCACTGTACAAAGGGATATTTTAGCATAATTTCGTTTGGAAAAAAAAACGATTACCGAAATTTCTCGAGCAATGTGGCTTTGGAAGAATTATTTTTAAAATTTATACGCTGTGGCTTTAAAAGAAATTGTGCCAACGACGAACTATAGCGGATCATTGTGAAGCAAATTCCGGGTGCGTGTTTCTGTTTTCTTCTTCTATGCCAAAGAACCAGTTGAAACGTAATTGCCAACTTACAATTTGCGGTAAATACTGATAATTTGTCAGAAAATTATTGTTGTCCATCACGTATACTTACAGATAATTGATCTGAGGTTCCAAATACCCCTAACTTTAGAGGCAGTTACACAAGCTTGTGCAGTTCTTGGAACTGCGTAATAAAACCTTGTGTGTCTCCTCACGCAATGTTACTATACCATGCAGGATTGTAGCCAAATCCTTAGACTAACGTCGTCCTAAGTAGGAATTATACGTATCCCCTGCAAAATCCGTAATGATCCTGTCGGAGACATTGGTACTTTGTCTTGTTTAGATATTCATGAATGCAATACAGACATGGACAATTGTCACGAGAACGCCATGTGTGAGAACACGATTGGTTCACATACATGTACCTGCAAGGAAGGCTTCACTGGCAATGGAACATACTGTGAAGGTACAACCGGGTTAGGGCGGACACTTATGTCGCATCTGTAGGGTCCTAAAGGATCATTTACGAGCCAATGTGGGTTCTTATTGGGTCATCTAGGATGCAATAGGATACTGTTGAATGTTTCAGGATCACTAGCACAGCGTAGACTTGTGTAGGGTGATAAGGGACAGCCTGTTTATGCTGTTTCGTTTAGCATTTTGTCAATTTCCAAGCAGTGTACTAAAATTTTGTAGGTGTACTCTCACGAGCTAACTCGAAGAATTCAAATTAACTAGGATACCATACAAAGTTAATAAATGCTTCGACAAACATTATTCTAAATGGACCTTATACTGTTCCACTGAATCCAAGATGATCCTGCAAAACACTAAAGGCTCCCAGTGGACCCTGCACAAAACTTCTAACACGTATGGTACTTTGTCTTGTTCAGATATTCATGAATGTAATACAGACATGGACAATTGTCACGAGAACGCCACGTGTGAGAACACGATTGGTTCACATACATGTACCTGCAAGGAAGGCTTCACTGGCAATGGAACATACTGTGAAGGTATAACTGTGTTTAAGCAGACATCTTACTGCGTATCTGTAGGGTCCTGAAGGATCATTTACGAGCCAATGTGGGTTCCTGTAGGGTCATCTTGAATGCAACAGAATACGGATGGATGCTGCAGGATCGCTAGGATGTCGTAGGCTTGTGTAGGATCATACGGGACAACCTGTTATATGCTGTTTCGTTTGGCATTTTGTCAATTTCCTAGCAGTGTACTAAAATCTTTGGGGTATATCCTCACGATCTAACTCGAAGAATTCAAATTAACTAGGATACCATACAAAGTTAAACAAATGCTTTCACAAACATTATTCTAAATGGACCTTATACTCTTTTACTGAATCCAAGTGGATCCTGCGCAAAACTTCTAACACGTATGGTACTTTATCAAATTTAGATATTCATGAATGCAATACAGACATGGACAATTGTCACGAGAACGCCACGTGTGAGAACACGATTGGTTCACATACATGTACCTGCAAGGAAGGCTTCACTGGCAATGGAACATACTGTGAAGGTATAACTGTGTTTGAGCAGACATCTTACTGCGCATCTGTAGGGTCCTGAAGGATCATCTATCAGCCAATGTGGGTTCCTGTAGGGTCACATAGGATGCAATAGGATGCTGTTGGATGCTCCAGGATCACTAGGATGTCCTAGGCTTGTGTAGGGTGATAGGGGACAACCTGTCGTATACTGCTTCGTTTAGGATTTTGTCGAAGAATTCAAACTAACGAGGATACCATACCCAGTTAAATAAATGCTTAGACAAACACTATTCTAAATCGACCTTATACTGTTCCACTGAATCCAAGATGATGCAGCAAAACAGTAAATGCTCCCAGTGGACCAGCGCAAAACGACTAACATGCACGTATGGTTTACGTATTGTTTTATTTAGATATTCATGAATGCAATACAGACATGGACAATTGTCACGAGAACGCTACATGTGAGAACACGATTGGGTCACATACATGTACCTGCAATGAAGGCTTCACTGGCAATGGAACATACTGTGAAGGTACTAACCAATTTTTTTTAACTTATTTCCCGTTTTACAAAAAACGAAAAAAAAACATGTATACTACAACAGTCTATGTCGTATCGGTATGTGGGAGAATCAGGCCGAAATTCTTAATAGTATATATACATTTAATACAAAATATCTCACGCTTTCTATGCATTACAAATATAGTGCAGTTACGACAATACACATGTCTTTCAAGTATTAATATTACACTGAATTGAACGTTTGCTATTGATGCACCACTTCATGAATTTGCTCATTGGTAACACACTTGCCATTTCCTTGCCTGTCTTGTTGACCTGCCCACAAGCCTTCTGCGCTATCCAACTTCTCCTTGGAATCTAACCTTCCATTCTTCCATTATGAATATTTTTCTTGAAAAATTTTGCTGTATTGGCCTTTCACGATTAAAATATTAATACAAAAGCTCAGATAGTTTGCCGGCATCTTGAATATTCGCTCCTAATTCCTGTCTTTCCTAACAGGAAATGTGAAAGCAATTGACCTGCTTTCACTTCCTCTTACCAGACCCCTAATGATATGACGCGACCAAAAGGCACTCCAACCACGTTTCGCGAGATCTTGGTCCGCTAAGCACCCACATGGAAGACACACCTGAAAACACAATGTACAAAATTGGTCTGCCATTTTGTCCCGTTCTGTCGTAGTTTAATCAATTTCAAAATCCTTTGATCGGTAGAAAACAAATTATCACTTTTGATCCAGAAATGTTCGAGCCGTTTTTAGCACTAAAATAATAATTGTGTAAAATAACAGTGAACTGCCGAACACGACAATAGTGATTGAATGATTTTCTCAAAACTTCAAAATCCAACACGAAAATAAGAACAAAGATTATAATTGAATAATTAATTGTTTGGCTTTGCTTGGTTCTAATGGTAGACCATTATTTATTTAAGATATTAATTTTTATTTAAGATATCCACGAATGCAACACAGACATGGACAATTGTCATGAGAACGCCACATGTGAGAACACGATTGGTTCACATACATGTACCTGCAAGGAAGGCTTCACTGGCAATGGAACACAATGTGAAGGTATAACTGTGTTAGGGCAGACATCTTACTGCGTATCTGTAGGGTCCTGAAGGATCATTTACGAGCCTATATGGGTTTTTATGGGGTCATCTAGGATGCAATAGGATACTGTTGGATGTTACAGGATCACTAGCGTATCGTAGGTTTGTGTAAGGTGCTACGGGGCAACTTGATGTATACTGTCTCCTTTAGCATTTTGTCAGTTTCCTGGCAGTATACTAAAACTTTTGGGATATATTCACACAAGATTACTCAGGAGATTTCAATGAAGGATTTGGAATAAATGCTTAGAAAAACATTATCCTAAATGGGACCTTATATTCTTTTACTCAATCCAAGATGATGCTGCAAAACACTAAAGGCACCTAGTGGATCCTGGGTAAAACGTCTACAACGTATAGTACTTTGTGTTGTTTAGATATTCATGAATGCAATACAGACATGGACAATTGTCATGAAAACGCTACATGTGAGAACACGATTGGTTCACATACATGTACCTGCAAGGAAGGCTTCACTGGCAATGGAACATACTGTGAAGGTATAACTGTGTTTGAGCAGACATCTTACTGCGCATCTGTAGGGTCCTGAAGGATCATTTACGAGCCAATGTGGGTTCATGTAGGGTCATCTACGATGCAATAGGGTACGGGTGGATGACACAGGATCACTAGGATGTCATGGTCTTGTGTACGGTGCTACGGGACAAACTGTCGAAAACAGTCTCCTTTAGCATTTTGTACTTTGTCTCGTTTAGATATTCATGAATGCAATACAGACATGGACAATTGTCATGAGAACGCCACGTGTGAGAACACGATTGGTTCACATACATGTACCTGCAATGAAGACTTCACTGGCAATGGAACATACTGTGAAGGTATAGTATGGTATGCCTGGCGGTAAAAATTCGAGTGTGTTATTTTTTTAGGAACTTGCAGGATGCCTTACATGTTAAAAAATCGTAGGATCGTGAAAGATCCTCTAAACCTCTAGTTCGGTTTCAAATTTTTAACATTTTTTATTATGGTCCATACGACATAATTCCGTGGGTAAAATGGTTTTACATATTGTTTACCATCGGTAAAGATTATGTAATGGCAAACTCGTCATGTGTGGGTATAAAGCACATTTACCAAAGTCATTTACAGTTGGTAGATGACATGTGGTACCTTATAATGTGGTCCATTGGTGCCAATGGTACCAATGGTAAAGTACATTTACAAAAGGTAGAACGTTGTTTACTCTTGGTAGATGACATGTGATAGCAAGGTAGAGGGTACCTTATAATGTTGTTCATCGGTAACAATGGTACCAATGGTAAAGTACATTTACCAACCATAGAACATTGTTCACCATTGGATAATGACATGTGATGGCAAGGTAGAGGCACCTTATAATGTGGTCCGTCGGTGTCAATGGTATACCAATGGTAAAGTACATTCACCAATACGTAAGGCCGTAGTTCATTTGCCATAGAAAACTGAAACAAGTAATTTAAGGAGTTAAAAGAGTTAATAAGTCGAGCATATTCTTTAAAGACAAAGAATTGCTCTGTGGCAATTGAATAGGAAAGAAAGTTGGAAAACTGAGATTTGATTTTATAATAGTTAGGTACGAATGTGTTAACTGGAGAATACCTTCTTTCTTTCTTTCGCGAATTTTGTGCCATTCCGGTCATATTTTTATAATATTCCAGTCGAGTTGTGTCTGATTGTCAGATTTTTTTAGAAATACTATCCTCTTCGACGAGCCCTATGCTATCTTCGATGTCCTCAACCATGGTACAATCACCATCCACCATGGTACCGTCATTATCCAGCATGGTTCTATCACCATCCGCCATGGTACAATCAACATCCACCATGGTACAACCAACATCCACCATGGCACAGTCACCATCCGCCATGGTACAATCACAATCCACCATGGTACAATCACCATCCGCCATGGTACAATCAACATCCACCATGGTACAACCAACATCCGCCATGGCACAGTCATCATCCACCATGGTACAATCACCATCCGCCATGGTACAATCACAATCCACCATGGTACAATCAACATCAGCCATGGTACAATCACCATCCACCATGGTACAATCACAATCCACCATGGTACAATCACAATCCACCATGGTACAATCACCATCCGCCATGGTACAATCACCATCCACCATGGTACAACCAACATCAACCATGGTGCCGGCAACTACAACCATAGAACCAACACCAACAGCAAGGACACCTATGTCTACTAGCACTTCAGGTTGGTAGTTATTATAATTGCAAAGCATAAGGTAATAAGGATAAGTAAATATAGCATAATGTTTTTTAAACTTGATCTTAAACGATCAAGTCTGTGAAATGAGAACTAGAACTGGTTGAGGGCGTTGAAAATGTGCGGGGTTGAAGAAACGGTGCGAGCATTGCCAAAATTAATGATCTGCTTTAAAATATCCGACTTGGGTAATGTTACGTGTTTTATTGTAGCATTTTTATTCGAAATATTATCCTCTTCGACGAGTCCCGTGCTATCTTCAATGTCCTCGACCATCTTATTACCATCTTCGACCAGGGTACAATCACCATCTACCATGGTACACTCACCGTCCATCACGGTACAATCACCATCGTCGACCATGATACAATCACCATCTGCCATGGTACACTCACCGTCCACCACGGTACAATCACCATCCGCCATGGTACAATCATCATCCGCTATGGCACAATCACCATCCGCTATGGTACAATCACCATCCACCATGATACAAACACCATCCGCCATGGCACAACCTACAAGCAATACAGTACAACCAACATCAACCATGGTACAACCAACATCAGCCATGATAAAGTCACCATCCACTATGGTGCAATCACCATCCACCATGGTACAATCACCATCAGCCATAGTACAATCACCATCAGCCATGGTACAACCTACAACCAATACAGTACAACCAACATCAGCCATGATACAACCAACATCAGCCATGGTACAATCACCATCTGCCATGATACAATCAACCACAACCATACAACCAACACCGACAACAATGACACCTATGCCCACTAGCACTTCAGGTTGGTAGTTATTTTGAACTAGTTTGTCAAATTTATCATCTGTTGAAGCAGAAATCTGACCTGACTCACCTTCAAAACATGGATCTAAACAAACCTAGTGTAAATACTAAGCCTTCCAATGAATTTTGGATTGGCGAATTACCTGTTGCTTCACAGATATATTACAATAAATAAAACTAAATTAAGGCATGTACTTTGAAAAACAAAAATGTTGCGTGACCTCTTTTGGCATTTCTGTGCACCCTTAACATCCAAGCTGGCAGAAAGCATGATAAATTTGACCAAAATATCTGGAGAACTTTATATAGCATTTTAAAGGATCTTTTCCAACGAGGCACTAAATCTCTTTAACATTTTCATTATATTTTTAGCTGTTACCTGTTCTCCGACGTGCGCTGAGGACTCAACTTGTGTAAGGACTCAACTTTCCTCAAACATGTATCAATGTGAATGTAATGACCCACTGTATTCTACTTCTGACGGATGTGGAGGTAAGATATCTTTTTACCTTGCGCCTAGCGTAGCGCGGGCGCAAGTCTAGGATCACCGCGTCGTCGTAGTCGTTTCCTCCGTCGTTTCTTCGCGTTTTGGGAGACACGATCCACAATAATCCCCGCTATCCACACATGTGTCCGCACATGTCCTCAACAATCCACAAGAAGCCTATAGCTTTGTGTTTCGCTATCATTTTCTTCCGTTCATCTCATCATGCATTCTATGCTCTGCAATGACACTCGCACACACTGACCGAGCTGAGCAATTTCCAACCGGGTTTTATAAACTGAAAGCCTTGAATGTCGTGAATGCCTTGTATGCCTTGAAACCAATATTTACCACGAAACCAATACACGCCAATGTCATGATGATGAAACCAAAGTATGAACACACATCTCCTGCCCAAGGCCAAGAACTGTGATATAATAAATTAGGTAATCTATATATGTCATTTGTTTTTAAACTCCTAGTATCCATACTATAGTATTTGATGTTAATAATGCATTGTATGGATGCCATGAAAGCAATATTTACCATGAAACTTAATAGTCTGAACGTGTGAACAGAACTGACTTGGGTTACAAGTATATTATTAATAAATGAAGGAATCTAGGTTCAAAAG
>JAOTOK010036744.1:0-21055 GCA_025770025.1 Virgularia gustaviana
CCGACCGACCGACCGACCGACCGACCGACCGACCGACCGACCGACCGACCGACCGACCGACCGACCGACCGACCGAGGTCAAGTCGTTAAAACAAGGGAGTATATTCGTACAATATAGACACATGCGCAATTGTAAACTTGCTCATGAATATCTTAATGACAGACCGACAGACCGATGGACCGAAAGACCGATGGACGGACGGACAACGGTCAGTTTTATAGAGACGCGTCTTAAAACTGAATTACATTAAGTGTTGATTTTAATATCCTCCAAGGACTGGATTAAAAGGAATTCAATCCTTAGATTGCATCAAACATTTTTTCTCAAATCCCGCAATTCAAGCTGGGTCAGGTTTCAACAACGTACTGTTTGTTCCAGTGTCCTCTCCAGTTTCCTGATTCACGGATGAGTAATTCCTGGTAGCTAAACACTACCTGATCGGTTTGATTTATTAAACAGTAATTACATAATTTATATTCAGATGATCAAAATAATTATTAATATTTCACCGTGTTTAGAAATTTAGTTCAAGAACACCAGGCAAATTCAAGCTAAATTTTCTCGCCAAATATTGGTTCGTTTGAGAAGCTATTTCCAACACTCGTTAGCATTCTTGAACTAAATGGCAAAATACAGACAAGCTGGTTAAAAAATATCGGTTGCGCTTTGTATTTTTGTATTTAGAAATTTAGTTCAAGAACGCTTGCTTGTGTTGGAAATGGTATATAATATCCGTACAGTGAGATAAGAAATATTTCTTCCCACGTAATCGTCTAAGAAGCATTTCCGCGAAGATTCAGATAAGCGGTATAGAACTACACCAAGGAAATATTGGTATGTCAGTTTTGAAACTCACCAGCTTTTTTTTTCTAAACCAAGAACTACGTCTACCGTATTATGACCTTTTATAAAAGTTCTTCTCAGGATTTGTCGAGTGCTTCGTGCCAACCTTCTCTATATTTTAATATACAGACAGATCAAAATCTTACTTATGAAATTCCTGAAGCTATATCATTAAACCTTGATTTAATCTCATCGTCGTGTTTACAAAGCTGCCTGAACTGACGGGAAACGTTTCGTTTGACACTGCTAGAAAAACTGTAAACTATTTAGAAAATGTGAATTCGGATCTCGCTGCACGGCAGTCACAAAGCCAAATGTGGCCGGCTAAATACTTAATTTTCTTTCGCCGGGACAAGGGCGGCTACGGCTGCTCTACTTTTTCGTCCAAACGTGAATAAGCAACCAGGACAGTTTTTGAAGTAGTTTGTAAGATAAAATGTTGTTCCATACAAACATTATGTACTTCGTACCTTTCTATGATTTTAGGCCGCTTCACTTATAAAAGTCTTATAAAATAGTACGAATCAGTTACGCATCACAGATCACTTAAATTATTAAACATGGGTTAGTAATATATTGCTTAGTTAGGAAGGTAGTCGATACAAGCACTAAAGTTTTGGATCGAGTGTTTGTACAGACTGTTCTGCGCTGGCTACGAAGTTATAAAGTTCATCATGGATGACAAATTTACTGATGGTTATGTAATCATTACCTAAGGATAGTGAGCCGACAGTACATGATACTGACCAAGTGGTGGCTTAACGTTCATCGAAGTCGTAAAGTAGCGACAAAAAACGCCATGAAAATTGCTAATGTAAACGGGGCTAAACATTTTATAAATTTCTTACGCGTAATTTCCTATCTGGCATCTGCTCAATCTTGAGGAGAACATAGCAAACTATACTAAGAATACCCTACTCCCTTTCTTCTTTGCCTACGCGGGCTACGCCTCTGGGTGTAAGAGATTCATCGATCACTGCGCGCCCCCACACGAAAGATGTTTGTCAATCTTCCACGTTAAATTACTAAGTATTGTTATCTTTCTTTCCATTTCTTGATGTTTGTTTTTCTACGCTACAGACCAATGAGGTTACCCGAGGTTAGGTATATCTGTTGTAGCACAATGTTCATCTAAACTGTTATCGCGAAAGTTCATGAATTTTTTTATGTTACCAAATAAATAATTACGCGCGGTCGTGATGTTTAGGTATAAATAAAAATTAATAAATTGTATAATATAATCATCATCTGCGTGATATAAATGACTCCGCACCACATTTCAGTTTCATCTATATTCGCATCTACTGTACCTAAAATAATAAAGCACAATCATCGAGATTGCAAAATAACTTCTGATCTATTTTACCTTTACGGTTTATTTATTTATTATTTATTTATTTATTTATTTATTTAATGTTATTTAAACACGGTAGTAGCCTATCAACATAGCGTTGCTGGTTTGGTATAATTCAATTGGTTTAGCACATTGGTAGGGTAACATGGAAACAAGGAGACACCTGAGAACTGTTAGGGATACTGTCTGCAAAACTAGCCCGCATCATGTGTTCAGGCCCAGGCAGATTTTAAACCCACTCGACATTAAAAATGTCTTTGCCACACGTGAAATATCAAGACACGTGCCTTGTTAAATTCTATTTAAAAGTGCAGCAAGGGTCATGTAATTCTCAGCCAGAAGTCTTTCTAAAGAAAATGTTTCTGCTGCCAGAACCTTGTTCCCAGGTTCTACTTCTATCCTATAACCACTCTACCTGGCACGGCGTATTTGCAGCCTAAGGTTGGTTTGGGTTGGTTTCATACGCAATGGAACTAGCTAGTCATACTAACCAAGATATTATAGATGACTTATATTTTGTTTTAATCTTTGGTAGGCATCATAATTGGAACGCTACCCACCCAGCAAAGCGGGTAAGGTCAACTCGTTTCCGGAACGACTCACAGAGCATGATCACTCTCGATCGTCCGCAAAGGTTTCTGTCGGTCGGAAAACCTCAACAACTCTGAAGGACAGCAAACTCTGCAACGGGCAGGATAATCTCATGTGAACAGATCTTGAATAAGTAAAAAGCGATGTTCGATGTATAGTATAATAATTTAAAGGGCATGTCCAGTCGGTTCTGCGCATGTGCAGATAGGGGTCCCCAGATGTAAACATTCGCCCAACTTTGACATTATTTTAAACTTTTACATTGATTTTCGACTTTTTGTTCCTTTATCAGCATATTGCAAACTAAAACAATGATATTTTGATGTTTTGTCGTATTTTGCAAATTTCGCATTTCAAAACATAAACAAACCGTTTGTTTACCTCCCGGACTGGACATTCACTTTAAAGGGTATGTCCAATCGGTTGTGTGCATGTAGAGAAGAGATCCCCAGATGTAAACATATTTCCCCATTTCAAAACGTAAACAAACCGTTCGTTTACCTCATGCCGACATGGACTGGATACGCCCTTTAAATCTATTAATACTTAACTGCGTGAACAGCCAAAATGGCTAATTATTTTATTTGGAGCTAAAAGTATATATATATTTTATTAGTATCCGGCATTCCGTTTATTTGTGATCACAACAAAAACGGCGAATAAGCCCCACGGCCAAAGGGACAACGCCCCTGCGGGATTTCTACCTTTACCTATCCTCCTCCGCAGTCAAAAGCGTGTCTTTTCTAAGTTCATCGCTAGTCTTCCACCCACGAAACTGCGTTACTCGACATGTATTAAAACGCCCTGCGGGGGAGGCCACCTTTTGCCACTTTTACAATGTTTGGCTCTAGCCCCCGGTTAGCAAAAAACCTAGCGATTGGAAGCAGGGGCAACACTTTTTCTTTGAAGCTGAGTTTACGCCAAGGCTAAGTGTGGATTGTAAATGTTCACACTTTACCAGACCGCTTCGCAACCAAGACTACTTTAGATAGTTTAACTGAACAAGGTCAGGTCGTGAACTCCCTCGAACTTTCCAACCGTTGTCCAGTAAATCTTTGCGAAGCTTGCGCCCACTTGTGCCGTACAGCGCTGTCGTAGGCGTCCAGTGCATTGTGGGCCGGTACTAGGTCGGGCTCGTGACGTCACGGGCAAAGGGAGAGCGTTGTTGGGTCGAATGTTGCAAAGTAAACCAAGCCATGATATATTTCAACTGTTCAATGGTTTCGTAAAAGAAAGTGGATATTTCTTCACCTACATTGGTGTGATCCTAGTACGACAAGAGATCTGCTTACGGCTAGCTGTCTGCCGGATGAAAGTCGCGTAAATTGTGTCTAGGTAGCCATGTTTCGGTGCCTTGTGCCATGGCGGTGCAATAGGCAAGTGGAGTACATTGATCGCAGACATGGCAATCTAACATTTGTTCCTGATGAGGTCTATCGTTATGAACGCTATCTACAAGAACTCTATTTGGATGCGAACCAAATCAAGGATTTACCTCGGGTAAGTATGTGTGTGGCTATCAGTTTGCGCCTAGCATTTGCACCGCGGCCGTTAACTGCTCAGAAATAAAGTTGTCATGATATCATGTCTTTGCTAATCGTGCTTTCTCCGCGTTCAAGGCATTCTTTCGTTTGTACAATGTGCGGAAACTTGGTATTAGTGACAACGAAATAGCTCGTCTACCTCCTGAGATTGGTAACCTTACAAATCTGGAAGAATTCGACATCAGTCGCAATGGTAAGTGCTCGTACACTATATTACGACCGAGATAAAAATCACAAGAACTTTAGTTGTGGCCGTCGCCTTATAGTACTGCTGCTTCTATTAAACCACCTTATGCACAAATATCCCTCACTTTGAGCTTGGCTAACGAAACTATTAAGCAGGGAAACATTTTCAATAAGATCTCTTGATTTAAAATAATTTCGCTTCTACATTTGCTTTTCAGACATTTGTGACATCCCTGAAAATATCAAATTTTGTAAAGCTCTAGTGACGGTGGACTTTAGTGGCAACCCATTATCAAGGTAGGGTGTTGAAAGCCAAAATGATCATCGTCTACCTCAACGTTTCATTTTATTTATTTATTCCCAAAGAGGAACTAGATATACACAAGGAATTTCTTACTTTCAATGGCTTCTTCACATTTTTATTGTCTTTGAAACGTTGTATTGGTTGGGAAATGTTACGACGGTTAGAAAGGAAATATATTTATTATACATAGGTTAGTAAGTAGTTGTGTTGCGACAACGCCAACCATCGGTCATAAAAATAATGTATTTATTTAATATCGGACGGTAGGCGGCCACTACAATGCACGAAAACCTAAGTATAATTTAA
Organism: Virgularia gustaviana; assembly: GCA_025770025.1. Lineage (NCBI taxonomy): Eukaryota > Metazoa > Cnidaria > Anthozoa > Scleralcyonacea > Virgulariidae > Virgularia > Virgularia gustaviana. Next base: position 5,130 of record JAOTOK010036744.1, read on the forward strand.
TGAACCTTTGATTATTCTGTGGTCGAGTGGTGGCGTCTTTTTCTTGGCCCAATATCAGCCTGAATTGCAATAGTTGCCTTTACAATATTTTTGAATGCTATGTGGAAAATGCATGTTGTTGCACTCCGTTCTTCTGCAATGCATTTCAATTAATGCAATTTCTTTCTTCGTATTTTATCACGGTTTAGAGAGCCATCTATGTACACTGCATTGACATTTTACTATATTTGAGCAAACCTGACCGTTTCTTGTCTGTTTTTATTGTGAAAGCACCATGTTTGAAGGGTTGTAGGAAGTGTCAGATGAATGTTCTATTTCGGTTGAAATTGCTCAAATTGTGATTAATTTATTAAGAGCAACGTACTTCATTCATATCTGTTATATTGTTTACATAGTATTTAGATTTAACACAAGTTTACAGCAGATATAAACAGTCAACACTATAGGCTTTCTTATAAATGTTTAGTATAAAATAAATCTTTCTTGGTTTCTTGTCAGATCTGGAACATCAATGTTGATCATCTTACATAATTAAAATAAATATAAACATCACGTTTAAAGGGATATTTTATTACATTTATCTTTACTTTACTTAAACAAAGTTGGATAGTAGGTTTAATTTTAAAAGTTTATATTTTCCATAAAAGCTGCATGCATCAGCTACTGTACCAAAATCATCCAATATTATTTATTATTATAGTGTACATTTAAATATTGACAGCAATTAATTGTTGTTCCATTTTGTGGTGTGCAGTAAAATCAATAATGTTTCCATATTATCTGTTTGACGATTTTTAATTTATTATCACATTTTCACCTAGTTTATTTATCAAGAATATGAAGGCTTATAATATTGACTATTGGTCATTTTTCCTGTATATTTCCAATGAAACTCAATGACCAGTAGGCAAATGTTTAGCTAAAATAACATGAATTATGAAACAAGAACTCAAAGCTCTTATAGAAATATCAGAAGAAGAAGTCAAAAAATATAGATATGTCATTCAGTATGTAAAAATTTCATGTGTTGACTGTCCTTCTAGTTCTCTTATGTACCCAAAGATCTCACAATCTGAAGTACTGTAGCATGTGTTTGCAGGTCTTGTTTCTTCTAACAAAGTCTGTTTTCATGTTGGTAACAATAAGTTGTTGATTATATAGCGGGCATCACAAGTTGTTGTAACAACTCAGTATCTCACTTTAACCTACCAAACAACTTGATATTCACAACTTGATATTCACAAGGTCATAAGAACTTGGTGGCTTGTGAGACAATATAAATTTAGTTAGAAGAAAAGAAACATGTTACCAACATGAACTTGTTGCAATTTCTCAACAAGACGTGTACTGCAATTTATAACATACATGCAGCAACCTTGTTAAAACTTGTGCAGTAATATCCTAGTTCAAGTCATTTCTCCCCCTCGCTTGATGACTTCAACCCACAGGCTGTTTTGTTAACCCTATTGGGTTTGCAGATATTGGGTGTTCTACTGGACAATACTAAAGTATACAATACTTCTGTCAAATAATTATGCAGAAGAAGAATAACTTAGCAAGAAATCTGTGGTGCCCAATGTAATACAGTAATCTTAATTTTAGTTAAAAATATACTGTTATATATTATTTCAATCTTTACTTCTAGAGAATGGTGATGCATTTTTATATTACTGTCCTTTACCAGTAGTTTTTTGATAATTATAACAAAATAGTTTTCTAGTTTTAGTATCATTTTCTAAATCTAAGAGCAGATAATTTTCTGACAAGATTCCTAACACAAAAAAGATACGTAAAGTACGTAAACAATACGTAAAGTACACTTAGTATAATATCTTTTTATAGTATAGTTTGTTTATCAGTAACATGGGTACTATATACTGCCTGTAATATTTAACAGTTCTTCTATTGTGTATGTTATTAGTGCTACCTTACTTTAATAGAATATTAATGATAGATATACATAATATATGTAGGTATACCTTATGATAGGACATCAACTGCCTTAGGCAAGTACTACCTACTTATGTTTATGTTTGAATGTTTTTTCTAAAATGTACATAAGTATGATTGGTACCCTTTTCTGTCATATGCACTTTTCTTGTAACCAATTGTTTCATATCAGAGAGTAAAATATTAAAAATCTGCATCTGTGACAAGAGAATTAATAATTAGCAATTATTGAACAATGTTGAACATGAATTGTTATGAAGAAGTATTTAGCCAAAGTTTGTGTTATCTACCAAAGCCGCAACCTGAGGTGGATAAATACAAACTGAGGTTGAATAATTGTCCATATCATGTGAAAGCCGAGTTCAATAATTGTTTTATTATTTATTGAAACAAAATTAAACTAATTATTTTTCCTCTGGTGCACACTTCTCATTGCTTTAAAGTTTTGAATATCATGTCATAACCACCTCACATTGATACAGCAATGTTTTTTCACAATATTGATGCATATTAAATAATTCTTCATATGGAAACATCAATACCAGAATCACTGTATTTGGCAGCGCACACATCAATATGATGATTTCATTACTTGTGATTAACCAATCAACACTTAGTTAAAAGTTTTGATAAAGATTTAACATAACAAATATTTTCTCATACATAACTTTAGAGAAATTTTGTGATAGAGTTGATTTATCAATTATTTTTCCTTTTTAACACACTCCTATGTAAGTGACAGTGCATGCATGCCATTATTTATGATGCCAGTACCTCATTGCAGAACAATGTGACAACATTATGTAATACGTGGCACTTGTCTTTCCTTCAGACTACCTGATGGCTTCACTCAACTCAAATCCTTGACAAGTTTGTGTCTTAATGATGTATCTCTTGTCCGTCTTCCTCCTGATATTGGAAGGTAATGTAAATCTTTCTTTGATATACCAAATGAAAGTTTCAATAAATATTTCAAAAGTCTCCTGAAAAGTTTTTTTTTAAACATATGTGTATATTCAATTTTTATCTTGTAGTCTGTCAGAATTACAAGTTTTGGAACTGAGAGAAAATTTGATCAAATTTATCCCAGTGTAAGTGACTTCCTTTAATTCATGTTTGATTCAATACCATACCGGTGCCATATAGGATACTGCATATCTCATCAATATACAGATAGCATGGCCATTGCATAAACTTAACATTTCCTTAACTCTTTAACACATTGAGACAAGATGCAACCAGCTTGTGCCTTGTTACTTCTTATTTACTGACCTAGTCTACAACCTCACTCATTTAAAAGAAAGGGAAAGTTACAAACACAAACATGTTACAGTATAAAATACTTTTCCAGCAGACAATTTCATAAAATATAATACAAAACATTCTGAGGATAAATGCATCATGTGAACTCACGATGCACGTTACTAAAAACATCCTGAGTTCAGAAGATGTATTTATTTATTCGGGGTATGTTTTTTATTATACTGTAAGTTACTGTATACTATATTTTGTTGTATATCATTCTTTGAGAACAAGTCTGATTAGAAACGTTATGTTTTTCTATGCTTGCTTCACAGTGATGTTAAAATATATGGTTCATTTGAGCCAAGATACACAATATTTAATATTATAGCTTTTGTCTCATGATCTTTTGTCTGAAATTTTTCCAAGACTGTACACATATAGATCATTGGTAATATTGTAATAATGGAGTCATGATATAATTGCATTGATATTTTTTCACTTGTATAGTTCACTATCATTTCTGACAAAGTTGGAGAGGTTAGATCTTGGATGTAATGAACTGGAGGAATTGGTATGTGCCTGATATAAAAATGGTTGATAGAATTACATATAAAATACAGTTGTGTACTCAAAAAAATGTGTAATATTTGGTAGTTTAATTAAAACAAATTTTGTTCATTTTTAGCCTGATATTATTGGCTCACTACCAGAACTGGTTGAGTTATGGCTTGATGGGAACCTTTTAAGGACATTACCCCCGGTAGGAATCTTGTTTTTATATTATATAATACCTTACTAAATTATCACAATTTCATTGGCTAATTACGATCACAATGCATGAAATAGAAAATTCCATTTCAATGATCGTGCCATTGAAACATGCAAATATGATATGTCTTTCACCTAGTGAAAATATTCTTACTTGCACGTCTTATCAACATTCATTATATTATATAAAATATTTCTCACCTATTGATTACACCTTGCTTCTGGCAGAACATAACATACAATACGGTGAAACATCAGTTTTACAAGCAAGCTATATATATTATATTTTCTGCACAAACATTTCCAGTTGTTTTTACGTAATTCAATGGAGATGTATAATGCTAGAATATGAGATAATACCTTTCCTGTACTATTTGTGTAGATTTTGTGTACAAATAATTGTTAATTGTTATTTCTGCAGGAAATTGGTAATCTGAAAAGGTTACAGATATTTGATTGTTCAGAAAACAGAATAGAATACCTTCCTGATGAGATCAGTGGTTTGGTAGCATTGACTGATTTTCATCTGTCTCAGAATTTACTTGAAGTTATCCCAGACACTATATGTGAGTTTTTATTACATACTGTCCATTATCCAGAGATCTCATCAAATACATGATAAGAACTTTGCTATGGTTTCCAAGTTTCTAAATTAGTATAAAAATTAGTAACTGTCAACAGAAAGTAAAAAGATTAGTTATACTCACTTCAGTATGTCACAAAATGTACTGTACTGTAATAGTCAGTATTTTGAACTCAAAAAATATCATACTATAAATCCTTGGAGTTTAGTTTAGGTTATTTAAAAGGGGTTACAGTTGCTACTGCACATTGATTCTGCTCATAACTCCTTGTACACATTTTGCATTTTTTGTGAAATAAATCCCTTTATATATCATCATTTGAGGGTAAAGTACAGTAGGTGCAGTATTTCAAAACAAAACAGTGATTCAGTTGGGAGATGATATTCCACCATTTAGAAGTTCAAAATCTGCTATGTTTGTAGACTCATTCATACCTGTTCTGTGTAGTGTTTCGCCATCCAATTCTCACCATGTTACATTGTGTATTATTACAGGTGAATTAATAGAATTGCAGTTACTGAAGGTGGACCAGAACAGATTAGTTCAATTAACTGAATCCATTGGAGGGTAAATACAATCCTTTAGCTTACAGAGCATTAATACTGTATACATGTAGCTTAAAACACCCATGGCAAAGTGAAAAACCACATGTATGCTGTAAAATAGTAAAGTGGTTTGAACTACACTAGATTTTACGGATTATCCCAATTTATTTGTTCAAAACTTGGTGAATAATGTTCATTATATTTTTTGTTGTATTTCTTTAAACTATTCAATAGTCAAAGTTTTTGGGCTTACACTATCTATATAATAACATTTGTGATAAATTGTTGTCAGGTTAAAAGTACTGTCTGAACTGGTGCTCACAGAAAATGTATTAGAAGTAAGTATTTCTGCCAAAATGAGTAAAAAATCAAAGTCTAAGTCATTGTACTTCTCCTAATGAGCCAAATTTATTTATACACTACAGTAGTTAATTGCTCTTGTTTGTTTATTTTTATTGTAAGTTTATCTAGTTACTTTTGAAATCTTGTTTGTCCATACATAGTGACAGACGAACTATTTGAATGTACAATACATCATGTTCATTAGTGAATAGCAATAGTTATGTTGAGCAAATATTATTGTGTAGATGGCAAGATGACTCAAACTAAACTGATCTGCCTCTCAGTCTGCATGTTGTGTCTTGTTATTAGCTAGTAGTACTAACACAGTAGCACAATGCATGTACAATGTACTTTAATTTTATTTAGGAACTTCCAGCAACAATTGGTAAACTGGGTAGCCTATCAGTTTTTAATGTTGACAGAAACCATTTACAATATCTACCTATTGAGGTGAGCTGACATTGCTGTACAATGTAGTATAATGACAGGTGTATTGATTTATAAATATCTAATTTTAACATGTATAATGCATTACATGTTATGTACAAATTCATGATAATGCATCTGCTGTGTTTTTTATCTGTTTCATATTCACCATGTCAATGTTAATACTTTCAACAGATTGGAAACTGTAGTAGTCTAAGTGTTTTGTCCCTACGAGATAACTTTTTGCAAAGACTTCCTTCAGAAATTGGAAATTGTCGAAATTTACATGTTCTTGATGTGTCTGGCAACAGGTGAGATAAACATATATACGTGTTGTTTTTTGTCATAATTAATTATACAGTATTTATGTATATTCAGTCAAAAATCCCAGCACAAAATCTGTTGTTCTACTGTAGAAAAGTATTTAACAAAATAAGTCTTTTACAATTTAATTTGTTGCAGTGTTGTTATTAACTTATTTGCTGGTGATAGTGCAGCAAAGTTTTTAATATAGGCAATTATGGGATAATATATAATAATATGCATTTATAGCTTTCATTAAATTAATTTTATAATAAGATTTGAAATTGCCTGCAATAACGTGCCAGAGACACAGTGCCATAATTGTTTTTACTGTTATTTCATTTCAGACTTGAAAATTTACCTCTGACCATTGGAACATTACCTCTTAATGCTCTCTGGCTTTCTGAAAACCAAGTATGTAGTACTATTCTACAATTTGATCTATGTCATTTTAACACATCATAAGACCTGTACATTGTTATGTCCGCTTTGTCAAGTAGGATTATCACTTTAATTTCTTATGCATGTTGATTTTAATTAGGTCATATGTACTGTACATGACATCTGAACAATTTCAAATTTTAATTATATTAATTTATGTCACTTGTCAGATAACCATGTCCTCTTTCATGTTTGACAAAAAAAAAACTTCCATCACTTGTCATTGGCAAAGGCGAATCATCTCTCTTGTAAAATTGTCCCTTGTTTTGACAAAGACAATTGACAAAAATGTGACAATACTGTTGTTCTCTTTCACAGTCAAAGGCCATTCTAAAGTTACAAACAGAAGATGATGAAAAAACCAACACTCGAGTATTGACATGCTTTCTGCTTCCTCAAACTGAGACGCATTATGATACAGGTGTGTTATCAATTTAGACTGGACATATCATAGAATGTTGTACAATTTAGCATGGTAAAACAAGCTAGGATTTTTAGGGAGTTTTTAGACCTATAGACTACCTATAAAGACTTGACATGTTTACACTGTTTTGTATGTTACTGGATTTTAACATTCTAACAACACATGGTATGATTGTCAGAAACTGGCTTTAGCTTGCATGTCCCTGACGTGGAAATAACTCATTCTAATCTGGAATAGTAAATTGATTAATGATGAATTTTATAGAGTAGGATAGAATGTGATATGATAGTGTAGGATACGATACGATACGATACGTAGCTGGGTACTTGTCAACAACCTATTGCAATCAAAACTCGCCCTCACAAACGTCGATCCCTCCGGGGTGTTTTTTGCGATGCATTGGCGCGTATCAACTAGAACAAAAAACTCATGAAATCTTTCACTCATCCCCTTCTACTTTAGGGACCCATATAAGTGGCCCTGTACCCTCTACAATAAAGGGTCGCAGCGATGTATTCTAGAATTACTCCCAATACAGGGTGTATCAAAAAAGCTGCGAATATTCATGGATATCCCCGCCTCCTGCAATTCCTGTAGAATTGGACGTCATATCTCGTATTCCCAGCAGTCTACGATTTTTTGTAATAGAAAAGAAATGGAATATTCATGAATATTAAGTGTCGCAGTTTTTTTGATACAACCTGTAGAGTGTTATCACGTGACGTGGCCGCCATGTTGGTGTTCCACTTCAAAATTCCGATGTTCGATGGAGCAAATAATTAAGTGCAAATTGTTTTGTGAAATCATTCCATACATCATGCTACCACTTAGTACAATATAGTACTCTGATGATGGATACTAGTGGACATTTTAGCTGGATTATAATAGTTTTGTTCCAATTTCGTTGTAGATGAATATGATGCTGAAGATGGCCCTGAAGATTATAATAACTTTGAACGTCATAAACCAATCGAGCTGGGTTTTGTTAATGAACATGTCACGTTTACGGATGAGTCAGATAATGAGGATCGAGAGGTACATTATTGTGGGTCATAGCAGGTGTAACTTTTGCATCCGGTCACCCCTTGGTGAAGGTGAAGGTGGTAGGTCCTTGCCTTGGCAGGCTCCTTTACGCTGATATGCCGTTATTAAATAAACATTACCGAGGTTCCAACATTGTGTTGTCCCGACGGCCATTTTGCTAACGAGCAATGGAAAATGAAAATGGAAATGGAAAGAATTACTTGTTTTTGGATAATAATTGCCGTTGAAGCCTAAAATGTTCCCTGCAGAAGAGGCTAACCCTACATACATCTACTAGCCTGCGAGGCCGACTCTCCTTCGTAATTTGTATCGTCGTTCTTCCCCCTCTCCCCTTCTTCCTGCGTGGATCCCTAAATGTCCCTACATCGCCAAGTCCCCAAAACAACACAGAGAGCCGGCTCGCAGGCTACTACTACATACAACAAGACTCGCGAGCAACACAGAACCAGGGCGATGGTTTAGATGCCTCTGACTTCTATGCTTGGTCAAATAGCTACAGTACACATAGTTGTTATTAACTAGTTTATTGTCTTCATAAACGACTATATTCTCTGAACTTGATATTTGAGATAAATAGCCAACAGTACAGGCTCATGATAATCTAACAATGCGGAGATCTACTAGTCAAAATAATAATGTCTTGGCTGTACTTGTATTTCCTCCACTAGACGGACTTCGTGCGCCATGACACACCGCATCCGAAGGACTTGAAAGGACGACATCCTAAAATATTTTCTCACAAACCAAGATCTGGCTCGACGTCCGAAGATGACCAGGTACACATTTACTGATTTTTACGCCATGGTTTTGAGTGTATAAAGAAAATGAAACAGTTTAATTTTACAACAAAAAGGGATGTGTTTGCCCTGCAGATCACCTAACTATTGAATTAAATGTGCGCAAACTGCGCTTTGACTGGGGACGAATGTGACGTCATATTGATGATATGCATGCTGTCAAATGAATACCTGGATATTAATGACGTCACTGCATGTGATGTCCCCCGTCTCCGTTGTTTGGCCTCGCATCCAGATTTTTATCAAAGTACTTTACATTGTAAATCATGATCATCACAGAACAAATAACTCAACTTTAGACACTGCATTCCAAGAGCCGGTAATTTCTCTTTCTGAGACCACTTTTTCTCGGCTATTAGGAGAAGCGTCGCTCGAAAGGCATGGATTCAGGCTCGGATACAGAGCACGAGAAACATCGTAAACCTGCAGTGAAGATACAAGAAGCACCACCACATGTTGAGGAGCTGGAAGTGAAGAAATCCGTGCAAATTGCTCCGGTGGAAAGTGAACCTCCAGCAGCTCCACCGGCTGAAGTGAAAATTATTTTAGACAAAGACGTAAGTTTTTTCTCTCTTGATTTGCGTTTAAATGTAATCTAACGATAACGACTCTCTCTCTATATGCTGCACTTTCTTCTTCATTTTGGGCTGCCCATAAGTCCCGTAGGGCAAATTTTCCTGTCCCTCAGAAAAACCCTGTTTCTTATATTTTAGGAAGATGAAGAGAGCGGTGATGAAGATCACTCAAGGACGGTTGGTTTCCTAGTTGAAGAAGAAGAAACAGAGCGACATGATCGCCTAAAAAGAACCAACACTCCGCATTACACCAAAGGCAAGAGATTGTACGCGGACAAGGAGGATGTTCAACAACAATTCCATGAAATAATGGCGCGAGTTGCAGCGAACGAGGACAATGACGAAGCAGAAGAAAGGGTTAGTATTCTGTCATATTTTATTGAAGATAATGTAGAATTCAGTCTTCCCTCATGTGCTCGTGACCGCCACGTGGTCTTAGTGAATGATCTCATCTCATGAAACTTTTCATGTTTCTCACGCAATTCTATTTTTCCCATGATGCTGCAGTGTCACCGTCCCTGTGTATGTGCAGGGGGGGCTGCGTACTAAGCTGTTTTCCATCCCAGCTTTTGTGGTATTTTCAAAATTTTTACAGAATAACTTTAAAAATACGGAAAACTGTCCACAAAGTGGTTTGTGCTTATACAAAGGGCGCAAATGCATGCAATTATCATATACTAAATATACAAAATAAATACTTTCATCTGAGACCACGATGGCAATTGGAAGCACCAAAAATATATTTTAAAGTTCTATTGGGTGCTGGTATTTTCTATTTTCTGTATTATATTATCCTATACATCCTGTGTATAATGAGCTTGCAAACCAAAAATCTAGCGTGCAAACGAGGCTGGGAGGGATAACGCCTCTTGTTTTTCCCGCGTTTGTCCTCGTTTTCATTCTACGTTTTCGGTTTGCGACCTCATTATGCATGGAGTGTATAACATTCTTTAATTTCCTGTCTGAATTCCTATTTCTTGCGATTTTAGTTACTTAGTTATTTTAATCTATTTGAAACCGCATAATTATCATACAAAATTTAAATTATTTTACCCATGAGAAATGTAAAATTTAAAATGTGTGATACTGGTATGCTATATCATATATAGGTTCATGAGAATTCCATTTTAAAGAAATACTAATGATAACTTTAGTGATTTTAATTCTTCCTTACTCTCTAAAAACTCTTCATATTCTACTGAATTTTACTAAATTTAATATTAACGTATACTAAATTTATAATGTATCTAATCTTAATTCTAAAATATACATTGTTTAGCTACATTGTTATATGATAAGTTTGCAAACTGTGCGTACATTGTCTAAACCATAAAGATCCAGTTAACAATAACACAATAAAATAAAACATGATAAAAACGACATCAATGATGATCTAACTATAAAATATTACTACTATTGTAAACGTATTTCAACATTTCCGGTTCCCGGAACAGATCTTGTTGCTGTAGCAATGGTTGCCATCGAGTATGAAATCCAATGGCCGAAATTTAATACGAGATTTATCATATGTATTACTGAATACTCGATATTTTTATAAGGCCTGGTTTATACCATATAGGTCGGGTGGATTTCTTTGAACGAATATTGATTTCTATGTTAAGATTTCTAAGATCATAACAAGAGTCCATTTAATGGGCAGCGTAGTGTTCTTGGGTAATTGTTTATTTTATCTTATACGATAATAATAATGAAATATGTTTATACGAAAAAAAGATCATAAATGAAAGATTAGGGAGTCAAAACACGAGATTTCTATTTCTCGATATTAACGTCACCTTCTATGTAGAATAATTAACACGACAATCAGAAATCTGGCCTATGTTAGTTTCATTCCAGTTCTACTTCGAACCCACATTTTTCCAGTTTCCCATTTTCCCTTGCCGCTAGATTAACCACTGCCACTATAATACACGTTACTAGTCAGCTTTGCGTCATCTCCGCTACTGACGTCGTTGTTATGTCATATCGGGTGCGCGAAAAACCAATGATCATTTTTCTTTGCCGCATATATCATCACCATGTTGTAATAAAACAAAATTAATGTGATACTTTGATCTCACTATCGATCATTAAAGAACACAACCCGCGGGCTTTATTGGAATAAATTAGCTTTCATACTATGATTTACACAGCAAAGTATTCGATTAGAAAATTTCTCTTGGCAACCATCAATCAGCAACTGAAATATGTCTTTCTAGACAAGCCTCATAATTCACATGATCATTATCGCAGCGGGCTGTTTGATAGCGGCAGCTTCTCTTAGTGACGTCAATGTATGGAATTTTGAAGTGCGTCAATTTGACTCACTTATCCCTCGGAGTACCTCTTTATTCTATCTTGTCCTCGGGACCCACTTGTCTTTTCTTCTCGTTTATTTTTTTTTTCAATTTTATAATATACCAGCGCTCAGAAAGTGAACGAAATAAAATGTTTATTATAGTTTATGTGTTGGTAACTGGATCTCTCTGCCGGCCAAGTGCTGCGGTTTGCAACCTTATGTGGCGACGGTCGCCATTGAGATCATGTACTAACACGTTTTGTTGCAGTTTCTACATGTTTTCTGTTACCTTAAAAAACAGGAGAGTGATCAAGACGACGACGTTCTCAATGAGACAGGTAAGTTTCTACTAAGATCTCATTCTGACCAATGTTATGTAATAATTACCCTAAGGATAGTGAGCCTACGGTACATAATGCTGACCAAATGGTGGCTTAACATTGATCGAAGTCATAAAGTGGTGACAAAAATCGCTGTGAAAATTGCTAGTGTAGATAGGACGTCATACACACCGGGAATCACAAGTTGTAAGAAGTTCCGTTAACCAATTTAGTACAAAGTTGTTGTATGAAGCCGCGACCTGATATCGTACAGTACGATAAGAACTTGCTACAGCTATGTTCCGAACACATTCTGTTGGGACTTGTGAGATTTACGCGAGTGTAGTCGATCGACCTGCAATATTTTGTTATTCATGTCCTTGTGTGTGGTTGTTATACATTAGCATGACCACGTCAAGGATAATTCTAGCCTGTGAACACAGACGCTATATTTTCGCCGGGGCGCCCTCGTACCTCGCTGTGGTTGCCTGTCCAGTTGTTCACTTATTTCTTCGAAGATAATTATAAAAAATAACTTCAGCAATTTTTTAGTTTTGCCCAAAAATATATAACCGTCATAGCCACCAGTGAGGCACAGTTGTAGTAATTTCTTGATGTTCTATTTTTTGTTTGCTGCTCTTTCTGTTTATCACAGATGAAGTGCAAGTAAAGCCAGAAAAACGAGTGAACGGACTGGATGCTTTGCCGGCACAGAAAACCGACGAACATTTTGTCACCGTCACCAAAATTGTCGAAGAGGTATTTCATAGACGTGTATAGCGGGAAACTGTCGCAACCTTAAAGCACTAAAATAACATACAGTTTAGTAGACATTCAACTGGGGAGTGTCTGGTTACAATGGGTATTTATAGAGTTACAAGGATGGGAGTCGATGCAATGTCGACGAGTTTCGATTTCAAGCCACTGTCATGGACTTGCATTGATTCTCACCAGCATTTAAACCAGTTCAAAATCGGCAAGAGTTGATAAAACTTCATAAAAGTGGCGGTAAAACGAGAACGATTATTCAACTCTCATCAACCCTCGTCCTTGTTTCATTTGGCCACTTGAAGGTAGCCGATCACGTGATCTGTTCACCTCTACCCAAGAGACCACCCAGTTTTTGTCACATTTCTCAAATTTATCCTTAGACTAAATGCGGAACAAAATACTCTTCTCAACTTAATATTGTGTGTTTTTTTAGATTACGTATACGTTGGAGAGGCACGGTGATGGACTAGGGATTAATATCGCTGGCGGGAAAGGTTCCACACCATATCGTGATGATGATGAGGTGAGAAGGGGACAATATAGTACAATGAGTACATTCCTGTTTACCACTCTAGCCAATCTATGTAGCATAATAGCAAAAAAGGTCTTAATTTTATTGTGATGCACCTCAACTTTAGGGTATTTTTATTTCGAAAATCAACGAGAAAGGACCAGTTGGTCGGGACGCTATCCTCCAACCTGGAGATAAATTAATTTCGGTAAGCTTTTAATTATTGTTAGTTAGTTCATGGCCAATATGTCTGTTGACGGCGCATGCTATTGATATTTCACGAGATTGCGAAGGATAGAGCTTAAACCTTGGTGGTCTTTGCCTGTCAAACATACTTTGCTCTATTATAAAGTGCACAAAAGAAGTCAGAGGATTTCAACTCCACATAATGCTTTGTTCAAAAGGCGTTTCAGTTGCAAAAATCCTATAGATCAATACAGAAAATGCTCGATTGCTTGCTTCAAAGAAAATGTTTCTGTCTTGAGTAGAAGTCAGTGCTAGACAAAGTTCAGAATATGTCTCATTTGCACCTGCAGCCAAGGCTAAGATTTCTTCTAAACAGATATAGACAGTACTGGCATTTTTACGAGTTGTTGGTTTGTTTCTTTGTGATAAGGTGAACGATCAAGATATCAGTGAGGCAACACACAACGAGGCAGTGCAAGTGTTAAGTAGCGCTGGTGACACAATCAAGATGGTAGTCTTGCGAGAACGAGAGGAACTAGGTGAAGGTGTGAATGAAAATGGCGTCGAAGAAACTAAGGAACAAGTAGTAAAGGTATTGTACACAGATATATCAAATAAGTCCATTGTATTATATGTTGCATCAGCATTGTAGTTTTACATAGAAATAGTTTATAAATGGTATATTTCTGTTTGACTAGGTGGAAAACGAAGCCCCGAAAGAAGTGAAAAAGTCTGGAGTTAGGTTCGCAGCCGAACCAGAAATGGAGGAAATTGAAATGACAACGGAAGTATGTTCCACACATGTAATCTTGTTAATGATTGAATCCAGCTCTTAATGTTACCATGGTTTGTTTTTAGACGGAAACCATTGAACTGAAGCGAGATAATAAAGGTTTAGGATTTAGCATCGCTGGAGGACGTGGTTCTACACCATACAAAGGAACTGACCAGGTTTGGTGTAAACACATTACGTAAATTAATAGAATTTGCTCTGAATGTACACGAGACAATAGCATGAAATCAAGGGCGGAAAGTCATGTCTATTGTAATATGGCGAGTTTCATTGGCAGCCTCGTTTTCGTACTGTACTCCGATTCAGCCTTGTATGCAAATTACCCATTTCAGTGTTTACATCTATCACTGAGAGATGTACACTAGTTTGTATTATTTTTGTCATAGAAGCAACCCATTGTTTTGTGTCCAAATATCACGGCATCAACAAGAAACTCTCACAAGCATGCACAATTTTAAAGCAAATTTGGCAAGTGTCTATGTTCATGTGCCAATCAACCAATCAAAATGCTTCGTGATTATACTAAATATACCAGAGAAACTCAATTACAGCCTGGTCCAATGACCAGATAATTATTTAATTAAGTAATTTGTTGCACAAAATTTGAAAATGAGGGTGTTTACATGGTTTTCATTACATTCCAAGGTATACGTTTACGGTTGCCTGCAGAGAAGGCTCTCAATGATTCATCATCAAGTCACATTGATCGTTTTTGCTTGTTTTGTCTTTTGTAGTCGATTTTTATCTCGAAAGTTGCTCCAGGCGGCACTGCTGAGCTGGATCACAGGCTCAGTGCCGGCGATAAAGTACTCTCGGTAAGTCATCGAATCAATTCTTTTCATTGAAAATGGCGGTGGTTTGAAGTCAGTGCAAGCTAAAGACACTTGTATACGAAACCTTGTTAGAGAAACAATTGCCTGGTTAGAAAACTGTACAATCCCGAGGTTGGCAGGCAGGCAGGCAGGTAGACAGGCAGGCAGGCAGGTAGTCAGGCAGGTGTTTTGTTTGTAATGACAAGATCGAACCAAATGCATTTAAATCCAATGCGAAGTAGTTACAAAAACTGTAACTATACGATATAATAAACATATATTAATTAAAACAACGTTGGTGACTGGTCAAGAAGCATGCTTAATCAAACTATATTGAGCACACCCAATTATTATGTATTCCTTCAATATCATTGCGGCCTCACATATGTCGTTTACATAAATGATTGCCTGGTGTTCCATGTCTTTCTTAATTCCATTTCTGGTGACATTATTAGATCAACAACAAATCTGTTAAGAATGCGAGTCACGAGGAAGCTGTAGCCTTACTTACCACTAGTTATCCTACGGTAACCCTTGTGGTCACCCGAGACAAGGTACTTGGGAAACGAATGACACCATTGTCACAACACAGAGAAGAATCACTTATCAACAAGAGGATTGCAGAGAAAGAAATGGTCCAGGAAGCCATGATGAAGAATCCGGTACGATATGTTAAAAACATTTTGTGTTTTTATAAGAACAAGGAAGTACATTATTCGTACAATACAGACGCGTGCGCATGCGCAATTGCATATTTAAGCTCCCACAAGGATTTCCATGTCATGCATAC
>JAOTOK010036745.1:0-10034 GCA_025770025.1 Virgularia gustaviana
TTTTTCCCTGTCAAAATTCCCCGTCTGTAAATTACGAAAGAAAACGGACGAATTCCGGAGTATTTAATTAGACACCAAGGAATACTACAAAAACGAGGTCGCAGCTTCGTACACAACTACCTCTTGGAAATCATATTTTATCAAGGAATTTGTTAATTTGACCACTCTTATTCATATGAAAGAACGGCAATGTTCAGTTAACTTGTTTCAACTGTCTAGTCTCGACGTCTCGACCAACAGGTCAGGTATATACTTCCGGCACGTGCAATCTAATAGCCGATTAGCCAATCAGGATCTGCGGCCTCTCACGGCCGCACGGAGTGAAAAATACAGGGGTTTCGGGCAGGTTCTCTATTTCCGGCACGAACCCTAGTGATTAACGCGCAGGCTACCGTACCGTGTCAATTCGCATTGAAAGGAATTTTTTTGGAACTTGTCTGCTTTCTCCATTTTAAACGCTCGGCAAGCCAGCTTCGAATCAGCGCTCCCCACTCCCCTGGGAGTCACTTGACCAGCTCCGACCAGGGTCTTTCTCGTAGCGGGAGAGCAGCAGGAGCGGATATCTAAGAGGCAGGGTACGGTTGTCTTCCATCCCCAGTTAGACGCACTGGGTAGAAATGGCTGACCAACGCGCGTCTGGCCTCATACGAAAACACCCTGGAATACGGCCCTCCTAAGATGTTGACAATGTGGCGCTTGAGTCGGAGTAATGCTTTCTAGGTGTCTGGATTTCCTTGAAAAAAGTTCTTGCCTCAGTGGGTTGAACCTAGTCAATGTACTTGTTCGGTCATCACATAATAACAACACAATAATGACACATCAATACTTTTTGGAAGACGTTCGAGTTTTCTAAACTATTCTAGAGCATATACAAATGAAGAATAGCCAACACCAACATCTTTCCTTTTCGAGTTTGCAGGACAAGAAAAATGTCCTTTTTTAACTCTTTCTGGCAAATTATTCATAATCAAAAGATGTAGCACAATAGATACGAATGCACAAAACATATTGGTCAATGTTCTACAATAAAGCAAGCGAAAAGCGGAAATTTGTTCGCAAATACCACTCAGTGAAACCTGTGTATTTTTCTTTGATATTTCGGTCTCTAGTAATCGTGATTCTATTCGAACGCCTGTATCCTACAAGGCAGACGACTCCATAGTTTTTGTCATGGACGTGTAACTATCTAACTAACAATATGACTATCTAACGGGGTAATACGATGATGTAACGGATATGCAACGACCGGGGTCAACACACATGGCCCACGCGCGCTACGTTGTGTGACCTGCGTCGTGGACTCCTGGCCGCCATCTTTAATCTGTGATACGATGAATGCTTTCGACGCTATTTTGTCGTGTTTAAACTGAATCTTTGGCAAATCTGGCACATTATATGCGTGGGATTGAGAGCTCCAAAGAATCACATAGTTCGCTTTCTGGTAACACGACTTTAGTTTTGCGTCAAGTTGAAGATTCTTATTAAAGTAAAATTTCATCCAGTTGGAGATTGTTTACAGGTTATTGAACAAATGAACATTAAATTCCCAACAGTTACAAGCAGATCAGGTTGGAGGCTGTTTTAAGTTATTTATACGTGTTACATACTAGTCTCGTACAAGAACTCGGGACGAGAATGGGGGCCTCGGTTAGATTGTGAACTGTGAATATCTAGATTTGTAAAGTGCAACATAACTGGGGGAAGGAGATAGCCAGATTAGAGAAAAGCTTACCTAACCCTGCAGATGGCAACACATATGAGAAATTGAAACCCAAACCGAACAACCACTATTTACCCAAAAAGAACAAACACTATGCAAGTTATCAATTTCTTAAAATCAGAAGAAACCCAGACGAAATCATAGTTAGCTATGCTGCTAGGTTGAGGGGGGAAGCTATAGACTGTCAGTTTGGCTACACCAACGATGAAAGCCGCAATCCTTGAGCATATCATACAGACAATCAACAACCAATCACTTATTCAGAAAGCAATTAGTAAGGAATGGAATTTGACTGAGTTCCTTGAAGAAGCCAGCATAACCTCAACAGTGGCCACGCAAAGTCTCAACCTTGTACAAGCACAAGAAAAGCTAAGGAAAGTGGAGGAAAAACTTAGGCATCCCAATACTAGGGAAGCTGTACGACAATCATCTACAAGGCCATGTGGATACTGTGGATACAAACACAACAAATATGATCGTTGCCCAGCCAGAGGCCAGGATTTCCATAAATGGAACAAACCCAACCACTTCTCATCAGTGTGTCGAGCTGTACCCAAACGAATTATCGCAAGCATTTATATAGTTTCTGTAATTCGTTGCAAATACTTAATTCCTTACATTATCGTTTTTGTAGGGAAGGTGCCCAAAGGATAAAGCTCTTTATAACGATGGGGTAAGAAAATATCTATTAAAGTGTTTATGAAACGAAATTTTTGTTATTATTGTATTGCTTTATTTAAAAGAACTTACAAAATAGTAAAGTAACTGACTGATTTTTTCCATATCTCATCTCGTTCTCAAGATATTAAGTATTCAAATGAATAACAGGTGACGTCACAGGTAGTACACAGCAAATTTGCATATTGGAAAATCGCGTTTATCTTAAACATTTCTGAAAGAAACAACTTGAAACTCTGTATGTGGGTACACCCGACCATATTATGTAACCACACAAACACTTTTACGGTTGTCGAAGTAAACGTTCCGAATACACGCTTCTTTGTTGCCAGAAAGCTATGGTATGTTTTCTCCTCAAAGGAAACTGTATTCGCGTTCGTACTTTTCCAGGAGGCTTGTATTGTTATACTTAATCTGTTTATGCTGCTTCAGTCTGTAGAAGTGTGTTACAGGTAAGAAAACAAACAGTGGTGTTCTGGCCAATCATGAAGCGCTCTATGAATACGTTTACCATTACAACCATAAAACATGTACCGTGTTATTACATATATTCGTTTTTACCCACGTACGGAGATTCAAGTGGTTTCGTTCAGTAATCGTGATGATAAACGCGATTTTCCAATATGCAAATTCACTATGTACCACCAGTGACGTCACCTGTGATTTAATTGAATACTTGATATCTGAAGAACGAGATGAAATATAGAAAAGTTATCAGTCAGTTACTTTACTATTTTGTAAGTTCTTTCAAATAAAGCAATAAAAAGAATAACAAAAAACTCGTTTCATAAGCCAAACTGGCTGACAAGAATTGTTCGACATTTTTTTCAAATCCGATAAAAATCAAAATAAGCAGACCTGTAAATAACTTCCAAGTTTTCAAGTGATATAGAGCTGAAAACCAAAAGAGATTTCTTTCAAAAATGGGGATGAAGTTACCGAAGAGTTTTAGAGTCTTCTCATTTAAGGCAAGAACATTTTCGTGTCCCTTGCCTTGTAAGATTACATTATTAGTATAGATAATGGTATGCTTCCAACTACAGTTTGTATAAAATGTGTAGAAGGGAGCTACTTTGCTAACAGAATAGCTACATGTGGAGCTGGTCTTTGGAAAACTATCGAGTGCATAGTAGTTTGTCCAGATTGAGCGAGAAAACCTGCCGCTACTGCTTGATAATTACCATGAAATGTTCGAGGAAAGTAACGCGCCGAATTACAGTGACCTTCTGGTCGTTTTATTGTTTTTTTCGTAATATATGCCGGGCCAGGTATTCGGCTATTCCATTTAAAATCCGACCCTCCCCATGCCGAGGACCTTGGGATTATCAAGGAATTCTTCGGGTTATAGTCAATTAATGATTAATTATGGAATGTTCCAGGGGGTATGGTCAGATGAACATAGAATTCTTCACGGGTATATGGTGAATTATTATTATTATTATTATATATTCGAAGGCTATTCTCGTTTCTGATTGGTCGAAACTTGCAGGATAATTCTCAATGTCTTGAGTAATTGAGCTGTTGACGTCATTACCGTGCAATAATAGCTTTTTTGGACTTAAGTCCAAAAAAAGTATTATTGCACGCTGTGGTTACCAATCTCCCGCGCGAAAAATGATAAGCCGTAAACAAGACGGCTCAGTTAGGATTTTTGCCGAATTGAAACATAAAAAGACGAAGAAAGGCCCAAGTTGTTCACCAGAAAGGACAGTGAAGAAGTCAAAAGAGGTTTGCAACCTATTTTTAGGAAAATTTTAAACAAAAACAAAGAAATTTCCTCAATACACCAACTGTAAACATAGAGTTGCCGGCCTAAACTCACTGGCATTGATGTATTATTTTGCCAACTTGCTAGCCTTTGAATATTATAATCAAACAATTATTGAATTCCATTTTCGTGTGATATTGAGATTTATTAAGGCCTCGGTTTGTGTTATCCACCTCAGCCTGTGGCTTCGGTAGATAACACGAACCTCGGTCTGGATAAATCTCAATATCACACTCAACATCATTCAATAATTGTTTAATGATGTTCAGGGGTATGGTCAATTGTTACCATAGAGTGCTTCGGGAGTTTGGTCAATTAATAACAATGGGATATTTCAGGGACTGACAGATGACCATAGAATTCTTCTCGGGTATGGTCCATTAATGACCTTGGGAATATTCAGGGGTATGGTCAATTTATGGCCATGGAATGCTTCAGCAGTTTGGTTATGGTTAAATGACCATGGAACAGACCTTTTCACGATTCCAGCCATCATTTGTCGTGTAGGAAGGAATTTCTAGGCTCGTGTACAAGATTTGTTAAAACTGTGGTAGCCCTGTAGGTAGTTACGTTTTTCCGAACGAATTTGACAATGCCTTTTCCTCCCGAAAAGACAGGGAGGGAAATTGTCATATGTTATTTTATCGTTCTAAAAGTACGCCAACCACTAAACGTAACTTATCTTCCACATTTTTACCAAAATTTGCACACGTGCCTCCTCGGCATAATGGCGGCGGCAACCGTGAAAACGTCTATTTTTCATAGGTATGATCAAATGACTATGGAATTCCCCATGGCGTAACACCCTCTATAGTAAATTTCCCCCGGCTAAGGTCTTAATGCAGGATTTCTTCAATGGTGACTTGTGATTTCTTCAGGGGTATTGGAGAACATAGGTCATTGTCCTTGAAAGCAGGTGGCGGTACGGATATTAAAGATAAATTTGATTACTGTGATAACATCACTATTACGTTGAGTGGACGATAGTGATTTTCCGTTTCTTATTCTGTACAGACATTATCCGTGGCGGACAAGAAAGCCATGGAGAAACTTCCCGCAGTTCGTGGACTGATTTCATATCGAGAGGACAATGAAAAATTATATGTGAACAACGGAAGAGATTGGACAGCACTGAGCAGCGAACAAGAGGTAAATGTACATGTGATGAACGTGTAAACTAGTATATGCATTTATGCAACAACTATCGCGCTGTATTTTTCGACTTATTCGCAAGTCTCAAACCCCTCTTCCTCTACTGTTTCAATCGCTCGTTCCCCCCGCTCTTTTTGCCTAAAATACTCTAGCCTCTGTCCCCTTAGCTATTTCTGCTTCAATAAGCTCCCTGTAGGTCTTCCGCCTCATTGCCAGGCGATTTTGTTTTTCCTCGACTGTATATCTCTAAGCCTATCTGTCGCCTGTACACCCTCTCTCCTTTCCTGCTTTTCCAACTACAACTTTCAGAACAATTCTCCCCTAGTAGGAGCTCTTAGAAACACTTTTATTCATGCACTGGACATTCCTTTACCCATTTGAAAACAAACTGTTTCTTTATTTAATAGCGAAAAAGCATTTTTTGCTGGAAAAAAACTTTCCAATTTTTCAAGAATGAAAGAAATATGACCATTTATTCTAGGGTAGTTTTTCCATACGTCAGCTTACATAATCCAAATTACGTGAATCCGTGCGATAGCCCCACATGAAAGACCGTGCGCTGCATGAGCGGACACCAAAAAAAGTGTGAGCCACAAAAAACTCTCAGCAAGCATTGCCGGCCATACATCTTCGCGCATAGGGCATGACAGTACGTCATTTAAATGATTTTAATACGAATCGAATGCTGATAATGTCAGGATTAGTAACCCTCGCCGTGCTCGTAGGCTACAATCGTATAAAAGGATGCTGCCATAAAGATGCCAGTTAAGGCCCTCTAGTTAAGGCCCTGTCATACAACCTCGTTCCCAGGGTCTTATGATCTCCGCTCCCTCCACAAGACCCTGTTGCGCATGATGGAGACGTATATTTAGTTGCGTATGAGAAATATTTCGTCTATTTTTTACGCAACGAAGTCCCTTAAATTTGTGGAGTGGTATCCATGGACATCAAATGAGCAACATATCATTGACGTATGCCAGCGTATGAATAGCTTATAAGCAGCGTACGAAATGCGCGTGTCTAGCGTACTACATAACCTGGCTACGCAGGCTGTACAATATGGAACGGGGTGACGGGGCGCGGGGGAACGAAGTATGGAGAAGGAAGGGGGGAGGGACAGCCTGCCGTCATTCTGATGAAAATTTCGTTACTTGCGCTCGCCAGACGACGCGTATTTCTGTTGGTCAAAATAGATAATTTGACTTTCGGCTGCATGACATTCGCTAAAAATCCAAATTGAACATATACGGCCTGGATCGGGAGCTCAAATCTTTGGACATCTATGAGCGTACTAATTGTTGGACGTAGGGTAGCTTTTCTTCCTAATGTTTGAATACCAGCAGAGTTTTCCAGTTTAGGTAGGTATACTGTGAATATAGGTTGATACTATGAATATAGGTCGAAATATAAGCTGTGCCTCGTCGATTTTAAGATTGTTGTCTGCTGCTATTCAACGGTTAGTTATGAGTACTTATCTTTGCTTCCATAATTGAACCGGGTGCTGACTCAAGAAACTGTTCTGCAGAGTGACAACGGCTAGTAGGATTTCAGCATCCGGATATCGTAAATTATCTTTGAGCTACCCTCCCGGCCGTGATCCTATTTTGAAGCTACCGTTTGTTGTAAAGTGATCGACTTCGACATGCTTACTACTATCCCCTAATTCAGGTTTTATATCAAATAACAAGGGCCAGGAGTTAATTTTTCCTTGTATTATGCAGATTGTCCGGCAGCGATTGCTATTGTAATATTTCAAAAACAGAACACATTGCTGGCAATTTGTCTCGGCAAACGTCCAAGGCAGTTGTTGACTTCGCGCATTTCGCCACGAGCCAATATCCGGTTGACCGTGATTGCTAGATTCAAATATAATTTCAAAGGGTGTAACGAAATTTTCATCAGGATGACGGCAGGCTGCCCCCCTCCTTCTCCCTGCTTTCTTCCCCCGCGCCCCATCCCCCGTTCCGTATTGTACAGCCTGCGTACCAGGCTAGCGTATACTACAATAGTTTAGCACGGCAGCAATATTGGAGATAACACCAAGCTATACCAACATGCCGAACAAGAAGTTCCTTACCTTACAGTACGTTAGCTGTAATTAGCTGTACGGTAAACTTTTTTGCAGACTAGCGTGTTTGATCTATTAGTTCCGTTACATTTTGCGATCTTCTTGCGCATTCGGTGAATGCCTTGCGTGAGCTTACTGCATAAAACATACGTCCAAATACGCATAATTTTTTAACGTGCTTAAAATTTTGTTTCTGCCCCACCGTATTCCAGCGTATGCCACCGTTTTAGAAACGTACACCATCTATGCCTAAGGTTCTCCTACCGTTCATCGGCCTATATCGGCGGGCAGTGGTATTTTTCATACGCAACTTATACGGTCTCTGTTCATACGGAACAGTTTGACAGGACCTTTAAGGAGTAACCGCTCCTCGAAATCTTTAATATACGGACACGCGGGAATTACGCTACTGTCTTCATCCTTTAGTTTCGGCAGAAATAATATTTACGTATTATAACAAGTCGCGGAAAATTTGTATTATTGTGAAGGACTAGAATGAAATTGTGTACGTACAGAAATATGAACAGCTTTTCACTGAGCCTCTATTCCAATATAACCACAAGGAACGTCTCTGACATGTTGCGTACTTTTATGTGATGAAACACTTGCTAAAACACGTGATAAAACACAACAAAATGGATAAATGTATTCGAAATTTTTTTACGCTTTTTTTACACAGCTTGCTGAAATATAATACTACTTGTTTAAAATAATAGCTATCGCAGTCACGGGAATCGAACTCCGGTAATCCGTGAGGTAAGACAAGCACTGAGACCACTAGACCACTGCGGATTACATTACTCTAATCGATAAAAATACCTATGGCGACTCTTGTAACATAAAATGAAAGCATTTTGCATTCTAAGTGGAAAAAATATTACCACTTGGCAGATTCAAAAATGTTGTTTCTTTAAAAATTGCGTAACAAATAGAAAATAAGCGCACGACTATTGCCTTCAGAGGTATTAATGTAACAATCGTCATTATAAAATAGTGATGTAAATAAATAAATTGTAAGTTTGCAAGTCGTAAATAACGGAAATGATTTCTTTGGCGCAAGTGCAGTAAATAATGCAAGATACTTGTGCTGTTTCCTCATCCCCTATACTTTGTGCGGTCAAATTCACAATGGCGTCAACTGTAAAGTATCAGAATTTAGCTGCTAGTTCGGCTGATCTTGGTTGCAGTGTTGTCTTACTCAGGCAGACGTATATATGAAGAACTGCACATGTTCGATGAAGTCTATACTACAATGAATTGAACTTTGGCTTTTGATGCTCCACTTCAATTTGCTTTCGGGCAAAACCCTTGTTAAATTTTTGTCGTCTGTTTTGGCTATCGTGATCGAGCTGCCCATATGCCTTCTCGGCTATACAACTTCACCTTGAAATAAAAACTTCTATAGCGAATATCTTTCTTGAAAAAGCTTGTTCGCTCTAGCTTGCTAACTGTCCTTTCGAACAGGAAAACGTGAAATGTGTTGTGACCGTAAGACAAACCAACAATTTTCGCGAGATCTTGGTCCGCTAATGCAATCGCAAGACGATCTTTTACAGCCTCCGTACAGGTGGAATTAGTTTCGTATTGGTTGAATGTGTCATCTGTCCACGACATCTTTGCCGTGATTGTAGTCGAAAACCAGTTGTTGTTTTTGTTTGTTTGCCAGGTACTTGACAACGCGGCAAAGTTGAAGAGTGAAATGAGAAAGGTGTTACAAACTGTCAAAGAAAATGAAATGAAGATAGGGAAACTGACAAAAGTTGTGGAGGACCAGAAGAGGAAACTGGGAGCTCGTAAAGGTAAGGAAGAAAGTGCTTAGCTACGAGTATCTCTTTGTATGCCAAATAGCTAAAAATATGTAAAACACAGATAAGTGTTCTAGAATTGATTTCAAAATACAGTTAAGCAGATTAGTGTTTTCCAACCAGTTTGCCTGTATTTGGAAACCACTTCAAGAACACTTACGTGTGCTTTACATTGCTACTAATTGCTTTGCCAGTTATTTTACAGTCGATTGTTTTCTTGATTCGATGCTTTTCATACAATCGTGTATCTCCAAGGTCTGAATATATCCAATAAAATGGCACTACAATCACCTCGTCTCATGAAACTCTGAATATCAGATGAATCTATTTAGGGAAAATGCAACAGAAAGTTACAAAACTTGTTAGTTATCGAGATATATTGACCAAAGCTATCATGCTGTCCGCCATCTTGGATATTCGGACGGATATACAAAAACGCCACAACAAATAAGGGTCACTGTAACTCCCGCAGACGCTGCAGTCTAGGGACGAGTTGGAGTTTGTTGACTCGTAAACCGACACAACATTCACCCCGAGAATGCACACAAAACACACAGGCTTATGAAGCTTCATCGACGCGATATCAACTAGAAATAACAAATTACGATACAGTAACTCTATGTATACCATAAGTAAATGTACAAAAGAAAATATTTTTGTTAAAAAACCTACCGATCTCTCCCCCTTTTGTCCCCAGACATGTACTACAAAGTTCTAAAGTAGATAGATAGTTTTTTCAGATAGATGGTTTATTATTAAATATAACTTTGCAGCCCAAAGGCTGAATTTTGTTACAAAATTTATATTACAAAAACTACTACAATATTTCAACTAGGTACTTGA
>JAOTOK010036767.1:0-10018 GCA_025770025.1 Virgularia gustaviana
CATTGCTACGTAGCCGGGGACATTTCTACGTAGCCATGTCCATTGCTACATAGCCAGGTCCATTGCTACGTAGCCAGATCCATTACTACGTAGCCAGGTCCATTGCTACGTAGCCAGGCCCATTGCTACGTAGCCAAACGCATTGCTACGTAGTCAGGTGCATTGCTACGTAGCTAGGTCCATTGCTACATGGCCAGGTCCATTGCTACATAGCCAGATCCATTACTACGTAGCCAGGTCCATTGCTACGTAGCCAGGTCCATTGCTACGTAGCCAAACCCATTGCTACGTAGCCAGGTCCATTGCTACATAGCTAGGTCCATTGCTACATGGCCAGGTCCATTGCTACATAGCAACGTCCAATTGCTAGGTAGCCAGGGCTATTGATACATAGCCAGGTCCATTGCTACGTGGCCAGGTCCATTACTACGTAGCCAGGTCCATTGCTACGTAGCCAGGCCCATTGCTCCATAGCCAGATCCATTACTACGTAGCCAGGTGCATTGCTATATCGGTATAGTCCATTAGTACGCACTCGGGACCATTGGTAGCCAGGATATATGTTTGTATGAGGTGAAATTGAAGTGAAAGTGAAATAGGCAGATTAAATGTTCGGCACGTCTTTGGTGCTGTAACTGAAGTAGACAAGAATGTCTATGACGTTAGTAAGGCCGAACGCCACGTGATTGACTGTGTAGCTCAGTGGATAGGGCTAGCGTTCTGGGGCCGGTTGTACGAAGGCTGAACTGATAGCGCTATCCAGCGAATAGCGTTTTTTTTCAACCTTTGAGAAATTCCTCAAAAAGCTGTGAAATTCACCTTCTGAGTTCAGTATCGTAAGAACTTCAAGTTAATTATTTGAGGCAATATTGATCAACAGCCAAATTTCCAAACGTTGAAAAAATCGCTATTCAGTGGATAGTGCTATCCAGCCTTCGTACACCCGACCCCTGAACGGTCCAGGGTTCTGCGGCGTTGTCAGCTTTACTTCTAGCTCGTATTGGTAACTTCTCTACGATATTTTTAGTTATTCACGAAATGAATGTGTCGGAGGTATCAGATTATAGGCTTTCTGAAATTAGCTTGGTATAGCTTGCAATATTAAAGAGTAATTTGCAAATTTCTTAAATCCGGACGTGTGCTTTTGTTTTGTGTAAATTATGAGGTCGCGGAATGCCACAAATTTTGTTAGGAATCTTCCAAATAGATATTGTGAAAAGTAACCGGACCAACAAAAGCTCAATTTTGGTCAGGTGTTTGGAAACTGAAAATAGGCTAGATGGTTTGGGAACTCGTTATCTCGTTAACACATTTAGCCGCGATCAGGTAATGACGATGTTGAACATTGGCCTTCAGCAACTGAAACCTCATCCGTGGAGTGTGATGTCAGTGAGTATGACATTTGCATATCAAACAATGGATGAGGGTGACCAAGTTTTGCGCAAGAACGTCCGCGCAAACGTAAAAGTCATCAAGTGCTTGTCTCAAAACGTTGTCGTTGAAGGCCAGGTACTTAGTCATGTTTTGACGGGTAGGAAAGCAGCTCTATAAGTTCGTGCTCCCCTGCAGAGAAACACTACTCAGTCAAGTAGCTTGTATCCTGACAACACAACGCCCAAGGCGTGCGTATCACACGGTATACCTGGTCCTGCGGAAGCAGGTTTAATAAGTTGAAGGTGATCCGTGATCTATGAGTTCATAACAAACCTACATGACTTTATAAAATGCTCAACGCTCACGTATTTTCGTGCTGCACAGAAACTATATCCACTGGAATTTTGTTTTTGCCAACTGGGAAGATCTGGACCTCCAAATGTGCTGTGAACATGGTGACTTTTATGTGAAACTCTGTTTTCCGTTTAGATCTTACTTCTTAGACTTATACGACAATATCCTGATTGACAACGCGATAATTTACCATGTGTTCTTACAAATGGGTTTTGGTTAGTCATTCCGAGGGGAAGTTAGCAAACTGAATTAATACATGAATTGTGTAATCGCTCGTCACGTGTACTGTAGCCAAATCAAGCAATGACATCATTTAAACTTTTAAACAACCAAACCAAATTGCTGATATTGTTTGTATTTGTTTTGCAAGTAAGTACAAGTAAGTACAACAATATTTCTTAGTCTTTTTCCACGCTAACTATGTATCTTTTACTTACTATTGTGCCACTGCACTTGTCTTCACCGCACGGGTTCCTTTCTCAGCTATAAATGAAGCGTTAGATCGTGCATGGTGCACACATGGAAAACGGAGAGAACTGGTTACTAAATATCGCAGGCGCAGTAAGAGCTATTTCTGTCAAGCTCTCCTAAGTGCGTGCGCACTCGTACTTTGAATTAATGTAATTTCTGCCAATTTCTGACATCATGATATTGTCAATACTCCTACTCTACGTAATTTCGGTAAGAAGCAACAAGATTGTGATGCTCAGTCACACAAAAAGGAACAATAATTACTTTGCTGATTCTAAAACCCTATAATCAACATATTAATTGATTGATCTTGCATCAGTGATTAATAATTTAACTACTGGTCCATACAAAGTATTTAAAATTCCAACTCATTCCCAGGCCCTTTCTGCTTTTAACTGTTTCATGTTTGTTACATCCTGTGGCCTGTTTTATACTTATTTGAATGTTTTCTTTAATTTTCACCTATTTCACAAATACGGGAGTTAAATTACTCCTACAGTTCCTTTCTATTTGATATTATGTATAGGCGTTTGTCGTCAGGGGCCCCAGTCGTCCGTCCGAGTGGGAATGAAGTGGATAAAACTGCAACCCCTCCGACAAACTCGATTGACTTGATTGTCTGCAATCGACTCGGGTATACAGCGCTTTAACTAAGCTCACTGGGAGCGTTTCAGAGCCGATTTCGTACTTCCAGAAGTTGTTTATGTTTATCGTACCGTATGTCGTGGGACATGACGTAAATGACACACGCGTGGTTTTGCTAATAATAATATAATGTATGCTGCTTACGTATAGCTTCCCATTGTTAATTATTGCATTAATAAAAAAAGAAATTAGATTAGGAGGTTTTCGATCAGTTATCTCGTTTACATGTTTTTGTTTTATTAGGAAAATTTGTAATTTGCACTCGCCGCTCTCCTTAGCTAGCACATTCGGTAAATATCAAACAAAGATTAATGAAACAGTCACGTGCAAGGACATGATTAAAAGGTCATAATTTATTACTAGTTGCAAGTTTGGATATTTCAATTAAAAACTGTTCTTTGTCCATTTACAAACATTGCAAAACAAAACAGTTTTAGCTATATATTCATCAGTTATGATATAATAATAATTTATAAATTATTATTTTATAGATAAAATATGAATAAATATAAATATAAATGAAACATGCAAGTCGTAATCTATATGCCTTACGAAACAAAACGAAGTTCTATACAAAATAAAATACGTGGGTCAAATTTCATGTTATATGTACTCTAACTGGTGCTGATAAAAATTATACTTTTCGCAGCAAGGAAAACGTTTGTCTGTTGGCATAATTCTTTGATGAAAACCAAAAGTGGTATTATGCACAAGGTTCTCTAAGTATTACTGAACGGCAAGTAGAAAGTGAAGCAACAGGCACCTTGTTATAATGCATACTTGTCAACTCTATTTTTGTTGCATGGTCACAAGCTGACAACTGTCACAACAATAATAATAGGCTTACACTGCCACACTATATAAAACTGGTTGAGTGGTTTTGCTTTTAGGGCAATTACCAAGAATCCTGCACATTTCCGGAATCCTATATCCTTGGGCTGCTCAAGTCTGACGCCTTAAGTCCATCGAGAAGTACTTAAAACAAATTTTGGTCATTTTTCACACCTTTTGCTTGAGCCAAGAATTCAGTATCTTGGTTAAGATGCGACATGTACGGTGTTTCTTTTGATATAGTGCACTCGTTTCTACTGACATGACTTACTTCTACTGAGACATTAGCTTATGTGTTGACTTACAAAGTGAAAAGATACTTTTCTAAAGAACACTTCACGTAAGACATAGAGCTGAAAATAAGTACCTTTGGCATGAAGATTACATCACGCAATGTTTGTTTTTTTCGTGACATGTCTCGAGCTGATTCACGCGGTATTAAATAATTGAACAGTGCACAAAGCTTGGCCTTTTTTAGATAACAACAATACTTATATCGGCACTTTTATTTACGCATGGTTGTAAACGGAAGTAATCCGAGTGTCTTGTGGTTATATTCCTGTAAAGTACGAGGACATGTACATGCAAAAAAATGCAAGTAGCTAAGATGAACAGCTAAGAACTTCAAAGACCCGATCATGACAGGTTCTCACTAAACGATCGAGGACAGGTTGGTAGTAAAAATTACAGCTATAAAGTATATAGAGAACGACATTTGCCATTAGACCGCAATTATACCTAGACAGATGACAAATAGATTTTGTTATTGAATGAAATAGCTAGTCTCAAACACGTAGCGTTACAGTATAAAACTGCTCAAAAAAACAATAGAAGTCAGTTACTTTCTTACAGCTAGTCATCAGTTTAGAAATTAGCATAGATGGAATAGTAATTTTCGTGAAAAAGTTATATGTTTCTAGGGCTATGGGAAAAATACTACTAGAGGTGCATAGCGGAAATAATATTGGCATCACACTTGAACGTACATAGACGAAAAACATGTTGTCATTATATCTGGCAAATTCTAATATACGATTTGTTTTTCTTATAGACCGAACCGGGGCCATCCTGAGAACCAAAACTATATAACTGTGAGCATTAAGGTAAGACATTTATTTCTATAGATCGCGATCTAGGTAGACTGCAGAGAAATCTATTAACCCCAGAAATCATGCAGTAAGGAAGTAATTCCAGATACAATACATACAGTATATTAGTATATTATATTTACAGTTGACCATAGATGGATGAAAAAGGAGCTGCTGAGGTGACTTAGCTAGCACTTTCTGCACAACGCTGTTCTATACTCTCAAACCGAGACAGCATTGGGAAACTGTTTATAGTTATATAGATAGAATGCCTGAACTAGCTAAAACAATTCACAACATTTTGATTGTATGGTATATGATAATAGTCAAGATGCCACAGCTGGCGGCAACTACCGTGTATTGCGTAAAAACCTTATAATTTGTAAAACAAGACAGAGGTTAGCTTTTTCAAGTTTATTGATAGCTTTCACAAGCATTTGAATTCGGAAGTATAGGAACCGGTACACATATAAATAATAAAAAAACGTGGTTTAATTACGAATTACCCTTTCGATTGACTTTGCAAATCTGTAACACCCTAAACCCAGAAGTACCTCTGAAGTTATGAGGAGATCGAACCAAATATTTACCATTTTTGTGGTAATAAAATATTGGTCTTACATGTACTGAACAGCACAAGATCTGAAGCCGAAGGCATTTCGCGATATAGCAAAGCAACTCCCACTAATCAGACAATTTTATACACTGGGTAACACAATTGGTCGGTCCCCCATTATGTCGAGGAATCAATTCCAATTATAATTAGCTATACAGTTGTAAAGTTGCATATTTTTGGTGGTGTAGTATTGAGTCTGTCTGTGCTATCCCTGAGAAAATGGTCTGACGACTGATCTATACATTACCTATCCTTGAAACTGACGACAAATATATCAGGTTGGTTGCGAGAACAACTGTTTCCCTTCAATGCTACACGAGCTATATGCTTATATTTATCTTTTGCACTGCAAAAACAGTGACTGAAAGTGAAACCAAGAAACCAACTTCAATTATTTACTAGAAAGACTGAAGCCGTATAATAACTTCCGATAATTCTTTCAGTGTCTTGTATAGCTCTAAAGTATACTAGAATATAACAGTTAGGGAAGTGACGCTGACGTTACGAAGGAAAGCGCTTTACACCAAAGAAAATTTTCAATTTTTACAGTATATACTTTACACTGTCTACGTAGCTATTTCTTTTCCTTGTCGTCTATGAGGTCAAATATCCAAAAATGTAACGTAAATACGGCCATTGATGTATTTACACAGTTTACAAAGTGCTCATTCAGCCATTCACAGCTTGCTTTCTCCGTTTCCCCTTTTCCAGATATTTTGTTTTGTGTAATAACATTTAAATAAATGAACACAGTAAATAACAACTATTAATTAGTTGCAACACTGGAAAACAAACATGCAGGGGTGTTAACCTTAAACCAGCTGAGTTAATCTTAATCCAGCTTGAAATAACGATGGCAAAATCTACAGTGCTATCATAGCCAGGCATGATGATCTGTGCATGAGTACCCAACTGTACCCAACTGTAAGTACCACCAATCTTGGCTTTCATTCCCACCTGTGAAACCTTTCAACAGACCAACAGGAGACATGACCTACAACTGTGGTGTTAATAAGTAATGACAGCACAGATACACTTTTGTTGAAATGGTGCAACACAATGTGAGTCGAGTTCTTTCTCTGAAGATCAATATCTCACTTACATCAACAAAATCACGCACATACTGCTATCTACCACCGTCTTTCATACACAGGGAAATTAGCACAAAGACCGATTTTTGTCGATAATACGCGCTCATTAAGATTCTTGACATGTTGTTGAGCAATTGCGCACTTGGATCTCCAACGTGGACGATTTTAGCTGATCAGCTCCATCGTCGGATCGATGGTAACTAATTACTTCAGAATGTTCGCATGGGGTACAACACTGCTGTAGCGAGTCAAATTTCCGTAAACAGAAGGCTAGTAGCTACCAAGAATTCTAGCCAGGTAACCGTGTAGAAACAGCGAAGCTCAACTCTGCGTTGGTTGCTGTCCATTCAAATTAAAGGTGTTTCCTAACACGGTGAATCTTATTTATTATTAGAGCGCAAAAACGTCACATAAGCTATTCACATCTCCTCAACAAAAGGGTGTGGAAATTGGCTAAGAGCTTGTCGACCTTGTCCATAGAGACAAATTGGATCGTTAACTAAAGAACCTCCGCATCGAGAAAGAACGTTCACCAGTGAACACTTCCAAACTCTGTAAAACAACGTTTGTGAACCAGACAGTGATCGATATTACCACGAAGAAGTCATACGAGCTCTGAAAGTAGTTTGAACAGTGACGTATGTCAGAATCACATAGCCAACGAAGTAGAAGCGAGTTAAGACAACAACATACTGGTAATCATAATCGCAAAACAATGTGGTCACAGTAAACCGTGGACAAAGATACCGAAGGTAACTGATAACAATGTAATACATTGGGGAACCTTTTGTAAACTATGCCTTCTTATCTGAAATTTACACAAATGCGCGCGTTCGTCAAAAATCTCAAGCCTCCTAAAATTATGGGTAATTGCTCGAGGGTAGGTAGGCCATGCACGTCTCTTGCTCTCAAAATAAATATAAAATATATCGAGACATGTTGATAGTTATCTATATTAGTTTGTTTAAGTCAGTGAAAGCGGCTTACAAACGCCAAACAGTTTTACCGTTTTAATGTATGACATAAAAGCGTTTTAGAAATAATGCAACAGTGTATCCCAGTAACGTGGTTAAATTACCTCATTTCGACAAATTATTAGCAGCTCTCGTTACAGTTATTGTTATGGACACTTTCTTTGATCACGCCGAATTACGCGGGTGCGTACGTACAATTCAGCTTCATAGATGCATGCATAAACAGTCAACATATTCTAAAAAAGAGATACGAATTAATGACAGGGAATCCCGACATATGTTTGATAAAAGTGCGTTTACCATGTTTTGAGTAATTCTCCAACAGCATCTGTTTTCGGTCAATATTAATGTTATGGTCCATATGATTAGTAGGAATTTTTAGCCCATGGCGCTGTTTGTAGCGCCTTAGAGTTAGAG
This sequence comes from Virgularia gustaviana, assembly GCA_025770025.1. Classification (NCBI taxonomy): domain Eukaryota; kingdom Metazoa; phylum Cnidaria; class Anthozoa; order Scleralcyonacea; family Virgulariidae; genus Virgularia; species Virgularia gustaviana. The sequence continues at coordinate 7,862 of JAOTOK010036767.1, forward strand.
TTCTCTGTGTAACAATCATTTGTGTACAATATAACCTAAAATGTTGTGACGCATCGACAATTGACCTCATGCAGAAGCCCGCATGACACAGTTACCCTTTAAATACATTCCTATCTTTTGTTTGAACTAGAGCGAATATTTCACGGAAAGAAACTGAAAGAAATGGGGACAATTTCCCAGTTACCTCCAGTGGCCCAATAACCCTATGACATGGTTTAGTGTGAATCAAACCAAATAAACCTCTTCCATTTCAAAGTTTCGAAGTGTCGACCTCTTAATTTTTATACTTAAACAATGCCCATGCAAACACTTCAAGCAGCTCAATTAAAACGTTTACTGCACCTATTTACCCAGAATAATCCGATAATACTGTGGATTGCTGTGCATTTATTAGCATGATGTGCCTGAAAAACAAAGCCAACACTGGTGGCGAGCTGTGAAAGGTATTAATCTGTCGCCGACATTTCGATTGACGTTTCTTGCTCCAACCACCTACCTAATTGGCCTTCATATTTTGTTGCTTAATATTTACGAATGACGTTAGTTTTCACACGAAACACTGAAAAGTACGTAAATTTGTATTTTGCATCATCATTTATAAAAGTTCCAGTTTCATTTGGTAAAAGTTGTGAATATGGCACCAGTTGTATATCGCACGTAGCTACGTTTGTTCGGCAACAAAATTGTAAAAAAGATGCTCTTCGCCTTCTTATCTGTTAAAGGACGAGTGTAAGTAGCTTATAGCGAAACAGAATCTTTTTCAGTCTTATTTTTACGCAACATTGTCACAGGTGAAGGTCTGCCAAGAACACTGGCTTGTTACATAATATGTGTTATTACAATAATCTGTTATTTGTCGCAAACCGCAGAAGACTGAAGCCATGTCCATTTTCCCGACTAAGACGCTTCGCAATTTCCAAGTTTGTTGGAAAACACATCAAAGAATATTGTCAAGGCAGTAAATATGTCCACCATGAAACAACTAGTTGTTATTGCTAGCCTGCAGACCGTGCTTATAGGAAGCTTGTCAGCTATTTCTCTGACAGATATGTGCTCTCCCACATACACGGTATCCTGATTAATTCGTTTAGGCTTGTGGCTGTTTCACAGACACCAATTCATTGAATTCTCATCCGATATACAAACAATCATTACATTACAAAGTTGAAGGATATCCGTAATAACAGTGAGCCAATTAAAGAGAGTAAGATAGTATAAAATATAATATGGTGTATCCAAGTTTAAATATAAACTGTAACCACTGGTATGCTTAATTATATATTCCAACTATTCGATTTTGATTATTCATCCGGTCAAGTAATGCAATCATCAATATTCGTAACCCTGTAGTAACAAAGCTTGCCGCACATGCGACTTGTGACTTGGCGTATAGGGTCGGTGTCATGTTCGGGTATGAAATCAAGCTAAACAACGAGAAAGTGAGATACGATTGGCTGAACAAAGTTGAATACGAGTTTTCCTATACTTGATTCCATACAATCACATGAGACGAGTTGCGTATACATTTATTTGTTTTGACATTTATTTGATCTGATATCTGTTCTAAACGTGATTGCGTGATCGTGCGTGCATGATCCTACTAAATAGTTTAGTTTGGAGCACATGCGCAACACTTGAAATTAATTGTTTGCTTTTCATGATGCATGTCTGCCTTGTTTTACCGTCGTTTAATGTGGACAAACTAGATCTAAAATGATTATTATGGTCGGATCTTGATCGTCACTTCACCAAACCATATTGAAATCTACGAAGTTATCAATGTTTCTGGCTTGCAGTCTCGATCAAGGAATGAACAGCATTTTGATGTTTTCGACAGTCGCTGCTTTTTACGCATCACAGCAGGTTATGACTTATGACGCCGATTTAAATCAACTTCGTAATCTGTTTATCACGCGAAATACCTCTACTGTACACACTATACGTTGTATCAGGGTGGATGGCCACCACTTTGGGCCTGAATATCATCGTCGGTGTATTCATTATCGCAACCGATGCCGCCATGGATGTTATGCAAAGCTCTGTTGATTGATGAATTAATGAATTGATTTATTAATTACAGTTTATATAATAATAATAATAATAATAATAATAATAATAATAATAATAATAATAATAATAATAATAATAATAATAATA
>JAOTOK010036778.1:0-10018 GCA_025770025.1 Virgularia gustaviana
TGATTGAGGCATCCATTCTGTTTAAAAAAATTGTTTGACATTTTCTAATTGATTCTATTGTCCAATTGTCTGGTTTCCATACTCTGTATAGTGTTTGAAAAAAGCAGACTAGCACAAAAGCTGCTAACCAAACGCACATTTTCATGTAAACCACAAACAGCAAAGTGTGTCAATTTTACGTGGAATTGAAAGTGGATTTATGAAAATTTTATGAGCAGAGAAGTATAATGGCCGCCCACGAATGGCCAACATTTGCGGCTATTTACGACAAATAAATAGCGCAAGACGAAGACGAAGACGAATTACAACATAATGTTTATTTAAACAAGGTTGCTGATTGGCTGAGGATCTTTGTCAAGAACTCTATTGTGCACGCTAGAAAGTGCGGAAGATCTCGACAATGGACATTTCCACGGGATTCTCGTCCATTTTCATGTGTCATAATTCACAAAAACATTAAATCATGATTTGGGTATGAGTACTTCGGAAAAGTCGAGAGAACATTCAAACACTAGAGTATGTCTCGACTATCGTCTCAACCATCTCTTACACATTTTCGTGAATCTCACAACTTTCCCGCCTAATCATGATCTATTCCTTTATTCTAAATCAATAAAGGAAGTTGGAAAGAAAAAACATCATGAATTAATTAGGACACGATTTTAATTGCTGTATAATGATATTTTCACATAATCAAGTAAAGATTGAAAATCAAAATCCTGATCACATGTCCATTCAGAATTTTGTTTTATCACTCACCCGGGACATGAAAAAAAGAATTTGCAAGTTCCTTTATATTGAGTGAACCCGTCAAAATACGTGATTATGAATGCACAAGCGTGCAAACTCTGTTTCCTTTTTGCCTAACTTCCAGTCTACACGTATACTGCTACAATGACTATAGATCACAACCCAACCATTAGTCTGTGGCTTGCATCATTGGAAGGAGTTCAGAAATTCGACCCATGCATGCACTCTCAAAAAAAGAGAAGTAAGCTGTGGTTTAGACTCTACTCAACATCATTACGGGCTTTTAAAAGTGGTCTTGTCTGCCAATGTAAAATAAATGAATAATGTAATGAAGAATCATAATTAATAAATGTCAAAATGTGGTTGATTATCAAGTGAGTTTAAACTTCTTGCCCAAATCTATGTTCTTCCCGTGGTTTCTACCCTTTGACGATTTTTTTCGAAATATCAAAATCCCATTCTTGATTTTTCTAAATCTAGTCTAGATCTGTTCCTTAAAAATTGTAAGAGGGATATGAGGTAGCTGAACGACTGTGTCCCCGTCGTTCCCTGCTCAGTTTGTTTTCGTCTCGAGATCATTTTGGGTAGCTACTATAGCATCATAGTTGTATATTTGCCATCTTGTTATATAGATTTTTATCGATCAATATTGCGTATAAATATTTTAAAGAAACGAATAGTATGTCAAAATTAATAAATATTTAGCTAACCTTTATTAGCTATATTCATATAATATACCGTTTATTTATCTGGCGCGTTAAGACCTGTAATCATTCGCGTCGTTATCTCGAGATTAAGTAATTTTCTCGCTTGAATTCGTGAAGTCAAATTTTAGCTTTAGGTGAATTTTAGCTGTGGGTTATGTGATTGCCATTAAAAATGGCATGGATTTTTTTAAATACCAATTTAATTTTAGCGTTTTGTTGCATTATGTTAGTACAGTCAATAGAGTAGATGGTCCGGAAGGTTCATCTATGTTGAGTTAGGTTCATGCAAGTTTGCCCATTTTCGTTATCACATGTCTATTGTTCAATCTGAACAAGGTTTTGCTCAATCTTGTTTGCGTACATGTACAATAGGCACGTGATAACGAACGTGCACAAACTTGCACAAACCCGAACAATAACATAGATAATGAGTTTTATTGAATTGTTGTGAATCTTCCAGACCATCTACAGTATTGACTATTATGGTTAATACAAATACTACTTTACACTTTCGCTTGGTCCAACGCTATAAGACAATTTTGGGATTGTTCAAGGGAACAAACTTTGCGAGTTCTTGCCTGCATTCCCCATGATATTTTAAGCTTCACGAATACAGATAACCAATACCAAAATTCCTCACTTCCTGTGATTGGTTAGCAGGAAAAGGTCGGACCAATCACTGGACCGCTTCACGAAATTTTCATATGGATATTCGTATTCGTAGTGAGATTTAAACTCATTATAACGAGCGAATGACAGCATGACGGTTGGAATGCTAAACGCCTTCAATAAAATGAACCGGAATGAAAATAATATCGACTTAATAGGTCATTGGTGTTCAAAGCAGACAAAACACAAACAATTTTTTGTAACTGATACCGATACCCATTTAGCCCATATATCTATATCGTTGTTAACAGTCTGTGTAAACATAAGATAGGAACAATATAAGTCAGTAAGTATCGGTTAGGTGGAAGGAAGATTTACCACGTAAATAGAAGAATGTAGTCCTTTTTTCGGCTTAAAATCTGCTGGGCCACCCCGATCCACTTAAGACTGGGGAAAAACATGATTCTTTATTAAATGAAAAATATTAATAATTAAAAGAATCCTGTATTTATCGAGCATCAAAGTTTTGTGCCTCCAGTAGGTCTATAATGTTATTACGAGGAATCTTCTTTGTTTGGGTTAATGTAATATGAAGCGCGACGTTTGACCTGGGTTAATTGTCTATTGCGGAAAAGGGAAGAATAAGTATTGCAGCAAACCCATAATATAGACTTACTCCAAATCTATTTCTCTCTTCGAGGTGAGGGCAGAGGGGAGAGAGAGACTTGTTAAAGTTGACGGAAATTTTATCGTATAATTATGAATTCCGTCGGAAAATCCTCATTCACATAATAATTTTGACTTGGTCCGTTTCTATCCTGTACCTCTCGGAAATACCTCGTATTTCGTCAATTTTGTTGCTGTGAAACAATGCCCCAGGAGTTGTTTGTGAAGGATGCTAGAACAAAATAAGTAATCTCGAACGCAAAGCACTTCCCTGCCCATTAATTTGGCAAGCATAAGCTAGGATACATTTTTACCAACATAAACTCTGATACAGCTTGTTATATTTATTGTCTTATTACATACATAACCAGGATAAGCGCCCGGTCTTCTCCGTAATTCTCATTACGTCACTGAACCAGATTTGGGTCACTAAGTTTGACGCTCTGCAAGGTTGAAAAGTCCGTATCCCGTATTGACTTTGGGAAAGTCTACCCATAATACAGCTTAGAAACGTACGTTGAATGTGAATCGGCTTCATAAAGTACGTAGTTTTGCAGTAATTTTTTATTAAATAAACCCAATGTACTGTACTGACGGTTTTACTGCTGGGCCAAAACTTGATTTTAAAAACCTAAAATCTCTTCTACTAAAGAACAAACCGGGCGTCTTTAAATACTACGTGCTTGCGCTTTTTTAGTTCTTTACAATTAGGGCAAATTTGCTAAAAAAACTATGTTTTCAGTTTTGGTCTGATTTTAAAATTTGCACCAAAAAAGTACCGTGACGAAAGACATTTGCTATATAAAAGTTCTACAATGTATTATATGATGTTAGAATACTAAAATCCATTTCCAGCCGATAATTTCATAAAATATAAAAAGAAATATACTCCGAATAATAGATCCATCTTGGAACTCAATATTTGAGTAAAACAAGAGGAGACAATTAAAACAGTGCTATTTCGAGAATTTGTAATAAATTGTAAAAAAGTTTTAATTGTCTCCTCTTGTTTTACTCAAATATCAGGGAGATTCAGATTTGACTACGACTACCGCTATACCACTACCGTAAAAAATATTCACGACAAGAAATTTAGTCTATAACTTTACAGGTTTTGCCCCATAGTGATTCTGTGTTTACAAGAAACGTATTTTGACGCAATAGAGACAGATTAATCGGAAACAAACCGGGTGAAATTTGAAACAACACACGCGAAATTGCGATTACGGTTGTGGTAGTCGTAGTCGTAGTCGTAGTCAAATCTGAACCTCCCTATTGAGTTCCAAGATGGATCTATTATTCCGAGTATGTTTCCTTTTATATTTTAGAATACTAGTACTTAACATTTCCAGTAGAGGATTACACAGTAATTTATTCCCATGTGCAACAAGATGTGAGTTGACATTGTTCAATATTTCAATTGGGTAATATGAACGAGATTATTAGAAATTAGATTAGAAAACAATTGTCAAATAAGATGTACGCTCATTGTTTATTGGCAGAATTGGCCTTTGTGTACTACAACAATGGAATACCTACCCAATAAACAATGAATAGCTACATGTTTTTATTTCTCATGTGTCGTATGCAGTTTAATAATTCTTTCCGAGTCATTTAAACAACTCTTGATCTTCCGTGCACGTTTTCAAACGTTAATATGGTGCACTTAACGTACATTATGTTTAACAAAAATAAATACCGCTATGGTAATTAATATGGCATGAAATGCTATCAAAATACGCAACAAAAACAAATTGAAAAATTTCATTTCATTTACACTATATTAGTAAATATATCTAAATGTTCCTTAGCTTGAAATAGCATGACTTATACCCCTCATACGAGACGCCCAAAACCGTAAAACCCATCCTAATAACTACGACCCATGTCGTTTTCAACTCACCCTAATAACAAAGACCGACCCCTTTTGTGCTCTGGCTTGTTACACAGTCTAGTTGTTTTTACTTCACTTTTCTAAAATGAGCGCTGTGAGGAACAACTGGAACAGGCGGCAGGAAACCAGAGTCTGCAACGTTGTTCCCCGCCGAGATACCCTGCTGTTATTATCAGCAGCTAAAACAATCGAAATACTTGTGCAGAATGTTGGAAATACGAGTCATAATTATAACGAGTGATATATATGGAAAACTCTTAGCAAAGCCTGTCGAAAAGCGTCTCGTTTAAGAAAATGGGGAGCTGTAATTGTGTCTTTGTGATGCATTATTTGGTGACTTCTTTTCCTATACTGTGCTATAACCAGACGTCGCATGAGAATGATAATATCCAATTGTAAATAATCCAATCTTTCATGTTGTAATAAGACTTATATTATAATATGAATTTTTTTGATAATTCATGAGAAAAAGACATAATGTTTAATCACCGGTTTTAACCAACGTCTTCATTTGCATAAACTTTTATTGTAATTTTCTCAGCAACTACTACTTGTGTTTCAAATGTAATATTTTTGAACGACTACAAGAGTTCGTTTAATTTACAAGAATTCGCGTGCGTTCTGTATCAGTGTACACAGATAGTACTGTACTCGTGCTTCACAATCGTGTCCCTCGTTTTCACTGATACAGAACAGCCACTGGTTTTGTGAATAGATAACCTGGAGTCACCGGTGTCACCACATTGGACTTGTTTTGACTAACGTGGTCATGCATAGTGACAGCAAGGTTTGACAACACAGATACCAGATGTGGGACAACCTTTTACTGTTGTCAGTAATATGTAGCACATATATGGTTTTAGCAACACGGTAGCTACACCACAATTAAAACTAAGTGTGTGCTTCTTAACTGGGCAATTTGTTTAATCCAAAATCTTTGGACTCGACAAACGCGGACAAACGCCTCGAAACACAACTGCTCCGCCAATTGTCTTTGCCATGATACCGAGTGATAATAATTACTTCGGCTTATTTAGTTACATAAATTTAACTCTAAGTTGAAAGATACCCCAGTGCAGACAAGTTCATTCATATTATGACAAGATATTTTTGCACTTTATAATCTCTTAAACATAAAAAGTACAGACGGGCCAATTAGGTCCGGCCGGTGACCGTCGCGTAAATATTCGATAAATAGCCGGAGTATGGGTAATTTTAGAAAAATGTATTATATGTAGTTTGGACTGTATCGATACGTCTAGGACGCCCAATGGCTCTATTATGTGCGGCTCCAAGTTATATAGCACCAGGCGATTTCGCTCATTCAGACCCCTATTGTGCCGGAAATAGCAATGGCATGTTATTCATACTTGCAATCTTTATCTATGATTGATTTACGATAAATCAATACGTAAATGTATCAAGCTCTCTCCAATTGCGTCCTAACTATATGTTTACCAATTAAGTGCTCAAAATTTTACTGAAATTAAAAGTGAAAGCATCAGCTTAATTTTTACTTAAGTAAAAATGTAAAGTATCATCGTAATTTTTCCTTGAAGTATTGCGTCAAAATTTTACTTAAGTAAAGGTTACATTAGTGTCAAAATTTTACTTAAGGTCGCGCCATGGTGAAATTCGTTTTATGCAACTTATCTCGCAAGATTGACTTCAATGCATGTTAAGAGTTAAAAGATCACTAATGTACAACACAACCTGAACAAACGCCCTGTTCATTATCCAATTTGGGCCGATCTGATTGGTTAAACACATAGACTGATGCTAGGTATAGATTGCAAGCTCCCATGCTGCGCCTAGAATCAGAACGTATATAGATAACAAGCGGAAAATAACCTGAAGTAACTATTACATTAGACGCACGGAGAAGCAAAAAACTAAACTCCGAACACTTGATAACGCTTGGAAACACGGAAAAACGTTGTAGAACGTTTAGAGACTAAATCTTTGTTAGTTATATAAACAATTTACCGGATCTTCCCTTGCTCGCAATTGTTCCGCCATCTTGGGCTCCAAAAAAGCGTCAGTACCGCTTTTTACCCAAGTAGGCGATCTATATCTACTACATCTATGGTTGAACATCGTTGATCAGCGATCAGAGTTGCAAGACATGGTGTTATGCCGTGTGATAGAGGCTTTAAGTAAAAGCATGTATTTTATTTCATTTCATTTCACGAATGATAATTCCTAACAAACTACCCCAGCCCATTCATTGACGTCAGCGTTGATTTCGCTTTGCAACAGTAAAGTATTTTTTAAAATACTTAGTAAAGTATTTTTTAAAATACTTTTTACTTCGCCAAAATGTAACAAAAGTAACGAAATAAAGGTAAATATTTTCCAAAATCGTACTTTGATACAAGTGAATTACTTTAAGGAAAAATAATACATTTTTTGCGGTTAAAAGAGTTTTATTTAAATCTACTTTGCATCAATTTATGCATTTTTTGATCATGTATTTTTATGTATTATTTTACTCTGCATTAGTTAATTTACTTTGTATTAAAGGGGGACTGCGATGAAAAATGTATGCCCGATTGTTTTCTTTACAGAAAAGCAACTAAAACTAATTTTCTTCAAAAGATCCTGGTTCACAGCATAGATATAATTTTATTCTATCAATCTATCAGTTTTGAGTAAATACAACCTATAATGACTGTGCATGAAATCCTTTTTAGCGAAATGCCATTTTTAGGTGGTGCAGGGGTAATTATCTTAGTAACCATGGCAACGATCGTATTCTGAAAACTGTGTCATTTTGTTGGAGCAACAGTTCCATCCACAAAATCATTAAATACTTCGTTTTTAAAAAAATGTGTTGTTGGAATTACTTCACAGGATTGAGTGGGAACGAAACTGAGATAGGCGATGCAATATGTCGATGACTGGTTTAAACCGAGCAAAATGGCTGCGCAAAGCACTGAAACAGCCGCTTTGGACTCTATACTTCGTGTATATCAATTGTCAAAGAATGCCCAGCTGCTTTAAAATGGGCGAGAAACCACCAAGACTATGACGTTACATATTGAATTAGGCAAAAATCTTTCATGGCTTTTGATATCAAATAAAAAATATTAAAAGATAATTGTTACCATTCCTTATGCCGTGGCTCTAACGCACGAGTATTATTAAATGACGGCATAATGACGTCTTGGCACAGTTTCCCAAGTGCCGATCATACCGATCGGCGATGACGTCGGACCTTAATGAACGAGTGGGGAAACAAGAACTGCAGAAGCCGCCAACTTACATGATTCGTACAAGTTTTTTTTTTAAAAAACTGGAAAGCAATGTTGGGGGAATGCAAAATTTGGCCTTTTTGCTGGACGCTATATATCAGACTGGAGCTCTAATTGAAAAGCATTATTTGCTGTGTAGCTATATTTCATGGCTCAAAGAGAAATGTTTGACAACATATAGTCCCCGGTGGCTATTTTCGGTAGTTTCGCATGTTTGAGGTAACATCCTGACAATAACACAGCAAAATAAAGTTTTCCAAGAGCTTCAGTTTGATATGTAGACCAATGTTCACCGTTAAGTATTTCTGCTCACAGAAAAACATTTTAGATTTAGACCGGTTTTGGCGCGTCTATCTGCAGTTAGCGTCCCAGTTTACGGCTGAGCTAGTGCACTGCACTGCAGGTCATGCCTGCATGAATTACTTGTTATTCATAGACAATGTGCATAAAGTGACATGTGTTTCTCCCTGCGTAACTTGCCCTAATTCCAACCATCTGCCAAGAATTTATAAACCTATTGCACTATAGGTTAAAATTTAACTTCGAATGCTAGTTGAATAAAAACGAAAAAAACGTCAAGGCATGCGGCAATTCCTCTCGAGAACAAAATTTGACTGCTGACTGCTTCGTTACGATAAGTTTTGCTTACACGGAGGGAAATGCTTGAAAATGTAGCTACTCAAAGTCCAGTTTTTCTTGATTATTCTTTATTCTCGACGTTTCGTCGACGTCTGGTCGTGTTTACAGAAAACATATGTATACCTAGAAACTGTTTAATCATTGTTTACTGATCTAGACTAAACTTATCCGCATTCATGCCATGCAAAGATGCACGCGCCATATTGCAGCACTTGACTGATATATTATTTGCCGTTGTTATAAATGACTAAGAGTAAGACGCTTATAGAAGCTCCGAGCAAAGGAAATGTTTTAAAATCTGTTTTTAATGGCCGTTATTAGCATTGGCGATCTCCTTGCAGCGGTTTTTGTTGCGAATGTATGATCGAGGAGGATGTCAATCCAATAATAAGATGGTCAGCAACATGAACCGTCGGCTCACCACCACCTTTTATAATTAACGTTATTCGTAGAGAAGCAGATCCTGGCGGGAAAATTGTCGAGGAAATTGCCATTGTAAACGGGTGTTAAGAAAGGCTTAAACCAGTCATGTTAATAATTTAATTTGTGTTTTTAATGAATGCCCAAGCGCCTTGACAAGGCAGACATAACAACCTGATGACAATTTTACGCTGCTGCCTTTTTTGGCTATCTAGGCTTGTGTTAGGGTTGTTTGTTGACAAGACGACAACAACAGCTGCAACAGCGTGCAAACCCAAACTATTACTTATTAATATTGAGTGTTGCATGCAAAGTGTAATGTACACAGTGTCCCAAACGATCCTTTATACATGTACTGCGTGCAAGCTGGTACATTGCGTGGCCGCGGTTAACCATTGTTATGTCTTGACTTTTGCGTTGTAACATGCAGATGAAGATCGTCAAAAACGTATACGTTCTCAGACAGAGAAAGTCGTTTATAGGCAACAAAAAATATTGAAAGAGTTGACAGATTACTCTTACCATTGTCTGCTGGGTTATGGCAAGGTGCTGTTGGACATATGCATTTGTCAGTGTAGCCTATCGCCAGACGACCGTCTGTCAGTCGCCCATCACCTTATAAATGGCGCATTAGTAACGCGCATGCACGCTGATAGCGACCCGTGTTACGTTATATTGTAACCAGTGTTGGAAAGCCGTACTATCTATACCTACGTGTGCTGATAGAAAACTGTTTGATTTCATAAACGCACGCATGTCTATCTTTTGGGGAAACATTGAAAATATATGGAAATAAAACGATAGCTTGTGCAATATAGTGTGTGAACATCATTTGACATAAAAGTTTAATGTGGCCATCTTTTGAGTAGCTATTATAGTTTCAAAAAGTCACTCCGATAAATAAAAATGCATAATATGCGTAGTTAGCGATGATAGCTAACTATCGATTCGTGCCGGTTATTCTCATCAAAGTTGAGTCAAAAATGACGGAATTGTTTAAATTTAGAAACTGGAAACAATACTAGCGCATATTGAACTTTTTTTAACCTATTAATTTCGATGCTGTCACGGTGTATATA